>JBCNJP010000345.1:0-40320 GCA_039602395.1 Deinandra increscens subsp. villosa
CAATAAGTGACCAAATAATTTCAACCCATTCCACTTTTTAACACCTTATTGATATCGCTATGAGTTGGTTCATAACAAAACAACTTCAATTAACTGGACTTATTAACTCCAAATTCAAAATGTATTGCTGTGTTGCGAATCAATTGTTTAAGGGGATCAAGATTATATCAAATTAAGCCAAAATTAAACAATACCCAACAGTTTCATTGCTAGAATTACTTCAACAGCTTCTAGCTAGTAATTAACATGCCGGAAGATTAGACTACAAACATGAGTCCTGACTTTAATTATTATATTTTTTTATTGATTTTGTGTGATTATTCTGTGCATATTTGGATCATCCAAAATTTGTTCCCATTCTATACTCACGAAAAGCTGCAACAATATGTAGATTCCTTTTTCAGTACATATTCACAAAATTTTTAACAACAACCCATTTGTCCCCCACCCTATTCAGGGACACTAAAGTCAAGAAGAAGAAAAGGCTGTCATATATGTTTTAGATCAAAGTCAGCAGGAAAACCATGAACTTGATTATCCATAGCACAGAACCATGAAATTGATTTTGTAACTTGGCATAATATTATAGTAGATTGCACAGTACAACGAAATTAAAGAGATTGGGGGTGGAGGAAGGACGGAAATGGTGAAATTTTACCTTGATGTCGGGATGGAGGAAGGATGGCGATGGTAAAGGGGTCGCCGGAGGAAGAATGGCGCTGGTGGCAGCAGGTCGCCGGTGGAGGAGCACAGCAGGGGAGAGATGCAACGATCGTGATGGAAGGGACTGGAATGAACGAACAGTGTTTTTTTTTTTAGATATTAGGGTTATTTGAAGGTATTAAAGTAATTTCTTAATTCAAAAGACAAATGAGGTTTTAAAAGTTTAGGATCTTTTTGACTTTTGTGTTAATAAAGAAAACTCTTTACTCAAAAGTTATTTTAAAAAGTGAAACATTTTTTAATTTATTGGCTTTTTACAATAAGTCAATAAGTTGTCAAGTTAGCTTGTAATGTTTAGTCAAACATGCACTAAGTATACATCTAGCTCTAATTAGTTGTCAAGTTGTTTCGTAAAAAAAATTATAATAATAATATAATAATCTAATCTTTAAATTATATGTAGAATTTTCTTTCTGATGTTTTGATTTTTTTAACGACCGGACGTTATATATAAACAAGAAACTTATAGGTTTTACAATACACTATTTTTTTTTTACAATAATAGCTTTCTTTTAATGGCCACAAAATCATTTTATTAACACGAGGAATAGCAAGTAGCTAGATCCAAACATGATACATCAGATAAAACAAGATTGCACCACAAACGCGACCACTGAACCAGAAAAGAAGAATATAACACGTAAATCACAGAAAGATAAAAATGATACTTAGTAAAGTTCAATAGGTAATGCATATGTTATGATCCCAAGATCTGTGAACGTGGTTTTTAAAAGACTTATTTTTTGCTATCCAAAAAGTTCTTGCAGCACCGCTTGTTTCCCTTTTATCTTATATTTCGATGTAAATCTTTACTGGTGGAATGAAAAACTATCATTGGGTTTTCCTATAACTATATTAAAAAAAAAAATGATACACCACTTCCTCTTCAATCCCCACCATTTCACAGTCAATCTGCCTTCCGATCAACCCCTTCTCTATTAACAAAAGATATCTTCTGTATTGATTGAATAATAACAATATACAAAGTCATATATATATATATATATATATATATATATATATATATATATATATATATATATATATGAGAACATAATACACAATACACCCTTATACAAATAAACATATGACATATACACTATATCGACTAATACGCCCCCCCCCCTCAGACGGAGGGGGAGGAGGACGTAGTGGAGACTGTCACGAAAACTGTAGAATAAGGGACGGGGAAGGCCTTTGGTGAAGATATCGGCGTACTAAAATTCAGAAGGAACATGAAGAACACGAATATGACAAATCGTACCTTTTCGCGAACAAAATGAATATTAATCTCCACATGTTTGGTGTGTTGATGTTGAACAGGATTACCCGAAAGATAGACCGCAGAAATGTTGTCACAATAAACGACCGTAGTCGTGTGGATGGGAACATGTAATTTAAGAAGCAGGTTACGCAGCGCAAAATGCGCTTCATAAACTGAAATTGCAGTTCACACAGAGCATGCATAAATAAGCAAACCTGCTGCACGACATACGAGATATGTGGGCCTGTAAATGTTAAATATTGTAATGCACCTGCATGGCTGCGATATAAAACCATCAGATAGCAGAGGCCATCTTTTTCGCTCATCTTCGAGCATGTATCAACCGGTATAGTGGGTGGTTTGCACGAGGTCATAGATGCGCGTTGGAGAATTTCACGCGCGTACTGAGTCTGCTGCATAAATAAACCAGATGAATCCGGGTTAACTGTAATACCCAAAAAATTATGCAAAGGCCCCAAATATGACATGGCAAACTCTTTGGAGAGAGAGAGAGTTGATAATGCGTTATAGAAAACCTGTGTCGGAGGCAGTTAGGACAATGTCATCAACATACCGTAATAAGTAGGTCGTGTGTACACCGTGGCGGTACACAAAGAGAGATGAGTCCGAATGCTCTTGAACCCATTGTCTAGAAGAAAAGTAGAAAAAACGAGTGTACCAAGCTCGTGGTGCCTGTTTAAGGCCATATAACGAACGCTTTAGGCGGCAAACATAGTCCAGGAAAGCTCTGTCAATGAATCTCGGTGGCTGCTGCATGAATACTGTTATCGCGAGGTCACCGTGTAAGAACCCATTTTTAACGTCCGGTTGGTGAATAGGCCAATTTCATGAGATGGCGAGAGATAAAACTATACGAATCGTTGCCGGTTTTACTATCGGACTGAAAGTCTCCATGCAATCCACTCCGACTGTCTGTGATTTGCCATTAACCACTAACCGCGCCTTATAGCGCTCAAGAGACCCATCCGATTTAAATTTATGACGAAACAACCAAATGCATCTAATTACCGGTTGTCCGTGTGGCCATGGCACCAATTCTCACGTGTCGTTAGCCTGTAACGCCTCAAATTATGTAGTCATAGCATTGTGCCAATGTGGATCCTGCAATGCTTTAGTATAAGAAGTGGGTATCGGAAAAATATTGGTAGCAGTATCAGTATGGAGGTTAAGACAGGTTTGAGGTTTGACGATTCCGGACTTGGCTCTCGTGGTCATGGGGTAGATGTTAACCAGTGTGGGGGAGTGGGATGGCGACGAGTGAGTGGGTGACGAAGTTGGGGTGTGAACTGTTTGGGAGTTGGACGGAAGTGGGCTAGGAAGTGAGGTTGGGTCTGTGGAAGTATGATCTGCATGTGGGGACGGTGGAGGTGGGTTTGGTGAGGGATGCGCATGCATAGGGGGCGACATGAGGGGTGTAGGGTGAAAAATGACAGGATCAGGAGGGGGATACATGTTCGTCGAAGACGACATGTCGGGATATATGTGTTGGGTTTTGGCAGTGGTATTCGGATAGACCGGTGACATTTAAAATTTTATGTGATCGTCAGATTAATAGTTTATAAAATAGTTTACCGAATTAATATATAAAACAAGTTATATATATATTAAAAGTATATAATCGTTTAACAGTCAAATACCAGTAGCCAACAGGATCCGATTACCGAACACGCAAACACGAATAAAATAATTAATCTAAACTAGCAAGTAGGTTAGATATACATTGGTGGTGCTGAACAAACGTTCAAGACATCGAGTTTCAACGAACGAAGCGCTAGGTTGAAATAGAACGGAACTGTAACACCTATGGTAAAACTCCCGAGCTCGGAATATATAATCTCAAGAAAAATTAAAAAAATAATAAATAAATAAAATTTCTGGAAGGCATGAGGACCGCATGCCCTCTCTAGTCCAACCTCTCGCGGTCCTCATGACCCGTCGGGTCGCTGGGTCAGGATCCGCGTGTTTTTACCCCATGAGGACCGCATGGGGGTATGTGTGTGCACCTCTCGCGGTCTTCATCGACGCCCAGCACTATAAAAACGAGTTTTGCTCATTTCTGCTCATTTGCACGAGATTTTCCTCCAAGTTCTCTCCACTCTCCTCCTTTACTTCGCCTGAGACGTCAAATTCCGGCCAAGGGAAGTCCAGTGGTCGAAGTTCATGCCCTTTGGAGCTCTAGGAGTGTTCGGGTATATCCCTAGTTGCTTCGTTTCTTCATATTCGTGCATCATTGTTGTAAACCCTACCTGATCAGAGCTTGTTTATGTTCCAGAAGTGGATGCATGTGCGATCAGGAGTGATCAGAGGCACTAGGAGCAAGATTGGAGGCGGTTCGTGGTAAGTTCATGTTCGGTTTTGTGTTCAGTTGAGTTTTATCAAGTTTTTGGATGATCCATCACTCATTGTACGTCTTGATGATCCATACAAGGGATATTCTAACTTATGGAATTTATTTGGAGATCGAGGTAGTGAAAAACCAAATTTAGAGGCATTATACAAGTTTTTCTACACAAGGTACAAGTCCTTTATGCATGCATTTGTATTTTCGGGTTTGTTGATGCTTCTGGACTATTTGGCATGGGAAACCCACCATCTCAGTAACAAGATTGTCACATTGGAAGAGATTGGTAATCGGGTGGAGGCGGTGTTTGTAGTTTTGTGTTTAAAAACCCGAAAACCGAGTTATATGGACTTTTGTCAAGTGATTGTGAAAACCCACAGATTCCAGTAGCGTACGGTTGTTAAAATGAGTTAAGATCAATCCTTTGTTGGTAAATAATGAGTTGGAATGGGTGGAAATTATAAAAACCCGCTTGTAAAATGAGTTCGGGTAATATTCGGATCAAACCGGGACTTATAACGGAAGTTTGACACGGCCTGGAGGCCTAAGAATTTATATTTTGGCTACTGGAAATGTTGGGAATAAAACCCCGTTGTCGAAACGAGCAAAAATCAAATTTTGAGAAAAATTCACTAAATGACAAAATAGTCGATGAGGACCGCATGGGTTTCGTTTGTTGGTTTGCTCGCGGTCCTCATAGCCTGGAAAGTCAACGTGGTCTGTTGACCACCGATGAGGACCGCATGGGATGTTTTTCTGGTTTGCTCGCGGTCCTCATGTGTCCCTGGACAGTTTCATTGTTTTGTTTTGTTTTGTGTTTTGGGAAATATCGAGCGGCTCGGTTTGGTTATTTTCACGAGTATGACCATGTTGGTTTCTAGTAAAGATATTTCACTTCCCGGTTGGGGCCTATGATCTCGTCGGGTGTTTGTTGTCCGCTCAGTATGTTTCCGGGAGTGTTGTTAAACCTCTCGTTTGGTTAGTTATTGTTGCTACAAATTGCTTAAGCGTTTATAGTTGCGGATAGGTTCTGATATAACTATGCATATATCATTATAATAGACTTGCGACTGTGATACACTTGGACGTTTGGATTCTCGTGCCCTGTGAGTTTGTTTAATCCACCGCTTGTTTATTTGTGAGTTGATAGCATTTCCCCTACTTTACCTTTTTAACGTTTTGGGGTGTACATGAACCATGTCAAACTATTGCTTGTTTGTTTGTTATTGTGCTTAGGTATTTTGTTACCGTGTTATAAATTTAAACTCACATGTTACGAGACGTTCATGTTGATTAGTATGGTTAATTTGGGCCTTAGTGTTAGGCCACAAAGACATATATTGCACCAATACAGCTGTAGAGGTAGATCAAGGTGTCTCATACCCATTTGTTTGATCCATTAGGGGTCGGGTGATGGCGTATATGCCTAGTCCACAAAGGCAGGCGTGCGGCTGTAGGATCGTACCCCTGGAGTGCTGGTTTAACCATATGAATTTATAACATGCACAATATTGTTACTTGATTTGTGGAAACTTGGATTTGAGTCAAACGCGCTACGACTCACCAACAACTATTATTGTTGATGTATTTTTGGTTCATGTGCAGGTAAGTAAAGCTTTGGGTGGATGTCACGTTTGGATGTTAGGGATGAGTTGGGTTTTGTACCCGTTGGGGTTGATTTGGTTGATTTTGGGATTTGTTCCCCGTCATGACTATCCTTTGTTATTGTTTTCTTTTCCTTTGACTGTGTTGGTAGCCTTATGTTCTGCTTGGGCGTAGACTAATGTGTATTACTTAAGACTTAACATATTAATTCCATTATGGTTTTTATTTGATTTTGTATTGGACGGGTCGTCCGTTTGTGTGTGTTGACCTTGTGATCTTGCATCTATCTGTTTGCTTCCACGTGTTCTGATACGGGCGGCCGGTCCCACTCTCCTCTCCCCCGCGCCTGGTAGGGCGCGATGGGGCACGGTGTGACAGGTTGGTATCAAAGCCCAAGGTTCAAGCAGATTAGGTGACTCTTATAGCCCCTAAGCTTGAACCTCGAAGAAAGAACTTTAAGGCTAAGCTCGGTGCTAAGTCTAGGACTTAGGTGGACGTTTGTGTGCTAGGGAGTAGTTGAGGATTAGTGTAAGGTCGGTGATAGTTTCAGCCTTGCAACCTGACATTCCTACCCACAGGTGCACTAAGACTCAGTGAAACCTAGCAGGCATATGAAAGCTGATAGTCTTCCTGTGACACCCGACAAATTCTGATGGTTTCCTGACAAACACGAGCATTTAGTTTATCGAACTTACATGTGTTCATACATTTACAAAATTCGTTAGACGGGTCATTGAGTACACGAGCATACACACACGATTCGGTCTAGAACATTGGTGATTAATTAACGAAACGTTAACGAACACACATAAATTGCATGATTCGTACCTTTATGATTTTATGTGACCTTGTATATAAGTTGATTTATGCATATATAATTTTATGTCATTCTGTACATTACACAAACTATGACACGAGATAAGTATGTCTATATATTAACGAAATTGTAGAACAATTACTATGACACGAGATAAGTATGTCTATATATTAACGAAATTGTAGAACAATTACGCATGCATGCGAAATTTCAAGTTAGGAATTAAGGAAAGATTTAGGCCGATAATTTATGAAGTTGAGGGGCTCCTTATGCAACATCGATAATTTTAACTGTGGGATAATTCCCCACTCCCAACAACCGTCCCTCATATTCCCCTCCCTTTTCCTCAGATCACGATTCCTTCTCCTCCTTCCCCGTTTACGGTTCTTCACCCCTTCATCCCTTCTTCTTCTTCGCAAACCAATTCCCAACCTACTGCACACATAAAATCGAAGACTTTAGGACTGTTTCACTCGAGACAAAAGGTTTTAGGGCTGCTAACACAGCCTTGTTGAGTCACATCAGCCCTAAGGAATACCCGTGATCGCTGCAAATTGAAGGTAACCATCCCCTTTTTCCCTATCGGTTTCTATATCTTGGATAAACCTTAACGAGTTGAAAGATGGACACCTTCCATACTTGAATTGCTGTGATGTTATGATGTGATGATATTATGTAGAAAACCATGTTAGTTATATAAACCTGGAAGTTCCTTTCGATCGAAGACGTCTAGTTCTTCTTTCTCGTGTGCTTTTAGTGACAATCGGTTTTTCTATCTAAAGACAACTTTTATATATATAATGGAAGTAATAAATTGATGGTTTATGTGCTGGGAGGTCTCGAAGCCTTAAATGGTTCTTGGGTCTATGTGTGATATGCATGAACTATGTGAGGATACATGAATTAAATTTTGACACTTGCTATTGCATTGAAAGCCTATAATTTGAGTGTATAATAGATGATCCTCTTTGATGATTATAAGTTTTGTTGCTGCTGATTTGGGGTGTTTAAAAAAGGTAGTAACAGTCTAAGGATGATTGGAGCTTATATTATTGATCAAACAAAATTTTTAAGCAAACTTAGATAAACCACGTTTTTGGACAGCTTGCTGTTAGGTTTCTCGGTCAACTTTGGAAGGCCATAACTCACTCATTTTTTAACGAAACAGAGTGATTTTTTTTCCAGAATTTTCCTTAATGTGTTAGCTTTCAAGCCTAAGTGGTGGCGCTTCTGTTGACTAGGGTTTCGACCTCTATTATGCCATCACAAAATCCGTGCGCAACAGCTTTATTTTTCCGAAATGTGTTAGCAAAATAAACTATTTGGCCCTTATAAACCAAGGGTATGTTTGAGATTTTTGGGATGGATGAACATAACTCATGCGGGCTACTGTAGTTAAATTATGGGGTTTTAACAAAATGCGAAAAGCTATAAACTTGTTAATTTTAGGAACCGTATTGGTGAATGTGAATTATGATAGAGTTATGTTTAGGAGTAGCATGATTAAACTAGAAACCTTGTATGGAACTTTTATGATTCACTATTATGCATGCTTAACATGAGGTGTATGATATATATATATATATATATATATATATATATATATATATATATATATATATATGCATTGGATTATCTGGTAAACTTAGGACTGGTTGTTTGGCGAATAACATGATTTAGGTGCATGCTAGAATACATGTAACATGTTCTTGCATGTTTTATTTGATAACTTGCTATACATGAAAATATGTTATTTATGGGAACTTCTTAAAATAGAAACTTTCTGGAATTGGAAAGTGTAACCGAACAAACCAACATAACTATTGAACGAGTTACCAAGGTGTCGACAGGGTCGACTAGGTTAGTCTAAGTGTTTCTACACTGCAATCTCACACACATTTTTAATTAGGTGATTCTTAAGAAGTTATATGTTTACATTTTCGGTTTCAAACTCTTGTCGAGCACCCTAAGGTGAGTTCACTGCCCCGCTTTTTAAGTATCTCCTTTGGGGGAGAAAACATGCTTACCAACATGCTTACAAACATATATACAAACATGCTTCCAAACATTGAGATCTGGTAATCCAGTTATACTCTCTCTCCACTGATGTGCTTACATGACACACTTGAAAGTCCTTAACATATCAGACCGTTAATATATGGATTATAGCGAGGAGGTATTGAGTAGTACTACTAGGTCTGACAAACCCCGCCCGAGTTAGTCTCTCTAACTTGACTGTAGGTCAAACGGGTGTAATATTTGTCCTAATCAACGCCCTTGTTTGTGTTAGACAAGGCGTAAAGGCAACAAACACAAACATTCACGCTTCGGTTGCGAACGCATAGTGGTATTGAAACACAGCCTAGCTAGCTAACGATATAACTGTTATTACATTTCTACAAACTCTTGACTTACATTTTGTTTGAACCTTTGAACTCACCAACCTTTGTGTTGACACACTTTAGCATGTTTTCTCAGGTATCTAGATTCGGAGCACAATTAGGACGCATGCATCTCATATGGCTTTATTAATCGGTTTAAACCATTTTGGGTTATTTAATTTCGTTAAGGTTTTGGGTGCGTGTTTTTCGCAAAACTTTTACTTATCTTATTTCGCTTCCGCATTTGCTTAAACTGTGTCAGTGTGTTTTTGAAACCATATTTGCATGGTTTAGTATGGCTAATGATTCAGATCCTTGTTTGTCACACGTCTCGCGATTATACTCCGCAGGTGGATTTGAGGGTGTGACAGATTGGTATCAGAGCCATTGGTTATAGTGAACTAGGTCTTGCATGTAGGCCAACTATAGCCTTAGAGTTGCATTAGTCATACACATACGCACGCACATGTTCTTGTTATCTAGCATTTCATTACATATAAATATAAATATATATATATATATATATATATATATGTGTGTGTGTGTGTATACATATTACATTACAAACATGTCAAGAAGCATCCTCTACATCATCCCAAGCGGGTAAGAGACCTGCTAGTCCATTGAACGTCTGAATTGATGGAACATCGAATGAAGACGAATAATTACACTGTACCTAATGGGGAGCAGACTCACGTAATGGATTCTCGCAGCACGTTCTCTTTGGGTGGACCACGAGCTACGGGACGTGTGTAATACAACAGGAAAGATCACGTGCTTACTGGAGATCGATAAGGATCTTCGAGTCCTTAAGAGAAAATTTAGAAGCGACATCGAGGCAGTTGGCATGAACCAAAATGACCATTTCACCGAGTTGAGCGATTGTTCACACACAACACTAGAATTTGATGACGCTGAGGCCCGAGCGGTCGCAACAAGAGTCAGAAACATAGAAACAGAGACACAAGCAATGACTTTCGAGGCATTGGGTTGTGGTTGCTGTGGGTGCGTTAACCGAAGAACTTCACGCCCGGGATGGTGAAGAGAAATTCGAGGAGGAGGTCTTTGTGACCAAACCTGACTACAACCCAACAGAAAACATTGAACAATCAATACTCAACGACAACATTAGCAGCTCATGCTCAATGACAAGGAAAAGGAAGTCAAGGAACCTACATTTTCATAAACTTTTAGGGCTATAAGGCTCATGCATTCAACGAAACGGAATGAGTATTTAGTCCACTCAGATATATTAAGAAGACAAAATCATCATTTGGGATGTGTGATTTCCCTTAGCCAACAGAGTCAAACAAGTGATAGGAACATTCAAGAAACCCGCACTCGCCTGGAGGAATACCCAAGTATAATCGTGAGGTCTAAACGCAGCAAACACACTATCTTGGAAGGAAATTCACTATATTCATAGAGAGAAGAGTACAATTTCAGAAATGTTGTTCAGAAAATAGAGGGCAAACTAGAGAATCTCTGGATATAAAAATGGAATCTTTTGCGTCCTCGTATTATAAAACCTGTTTTCAAGAAATTAGAATTTCACATGGCTAGGTTGGCCATTAGACTCGGAGCATGGTAACTTCTTTAAATCCCACTACCATTCAACAAGCACCTCAGTTAGCCTGTGGGCTTACCGACCGAACTTCAAAGTACCCCTTCTTGAGGAAGCTTGTTATGGGTACTCCAGAACACAAGATAAAGTGGGACGACATAAGTGGAAGAAAAAAAATCTAAAATCGAGTTTCATATGCTAACCAGTGGCAACAACAAAGTCACAAACTTAGTAACTCAATAAGTAACTTCTTCAGCAAGCAGAGCATTCAGGACCAAACAATTTGGGCCGAGGCGGGTGCACTTGAAAGTTCCCTAAAAGTGTAACGAGTGTAACTTCCATCACACTGGTGTGTGTGACTGACTTTGTTACCAGAACTGTGAAAGGATGGACCGCATGGCCAAAGATTATGGAGCTTAAAGGTCAGAGCAACCAAATTAAGGTTCCTGAAGCGGTCACTGAAGGTATAGGGTAAAGAGCAACACTTTAGGATAAATTCCCCATGGAACCAACAACTATGTGTCCATGCTTGGTTCGGGCATCGCCAGGAGTGATTCAAGCATCATTAACGTTTTACAGATGATGAAAGATGTTCAAACCCCATTAGAGGATATGCAGGCAATGGAACTAGCAAATGGTAGAAGTTGGTGAAAACGAGCAAACATCGGCAGGAGATGTAAGCTAGAACTAACAGGCCTTACATTGCGTATATACCGTATGCCAATCACTCTATCTAGATACTGCAAAATGGTCGGAATGGATATTGGCTGTCCAAGCATCAAGCTGAGACTCTTTATCAGGAGAAAAAGCGTATGCAATCCCTCTACATAGTAGGACAGTTCTTGTAGTTCGAGGATAGAAGAATAGATATGTCCTAGGCAACACATCGTATCTAAGGACACATGGGTGTCTGCGGAGGGATCACGTCGCTATTCTAGATCATGTGGGAAACCCAAAGAAGAAAGGAAGATC
The DNA here is from genome assembly GCA_039602395.1 of Deinandra increscens subsp. villosa. NCBI lineage: Eukaryota > Viridiplantae > Streptophyta > Magnoliopsida > Asterales > Asteraceae > Deinandra > Deinandra increscens. The sequence continues at coordinate 11,689 of JBCNJP010000345.1, forward strand.
GAGGATATTTCTTTCATTCGTAACTTCTAAGAAGTAATTGTCGAACACCTACCCGGTGTTCCACCCCATTGTCAGGTTGAATCTCGAATTGACCTCACACTCAGGGCAAAGTTGTTTACCCAGCACCATGCCGACTCACATCAGGCAAACTGTAGTAGTTGCACACTAGGCTTAATGGATACCAAATAAAAGGATGGGAAATTGTGTACGTGCATCGATCTTCGCGAGAGAAACAAGGTTACCCTCCAGCACCAATATCACTACCTTGAGTTTATGATGTGTTCGGCCAATTTCAGGGATCGAGTTACTACTCTAAGATTTAATGGAGGTCTAGATATCTTTAGCTAAGAGTTCGGGAGGAATATGTCTCAGAAACTGCACTTAGCAACCGGTACGACCACTGCGGGTTACGGGCATAACCGGTGGGTTGACCAACACACACGTGGTGTTCCTGGATCTCTTGGACCGTGTGGGTAATCCCTACATCGATCAATTTGACATCGGATTATTAATTATATCTTTACTCTAGTACCTAAGAGAACATGAGGAACATCTGCGACTGAACCTATCGCTCTTAGAAAAGGATATATGTTTATCCATCTTCAGTGGAGGCTATCGAGGATTAGACAGCTCCAACAACACCAACAGGGGTGACGCCCGTTCCATAGTTTTGCAGATTGCTATCGATGAGTTATTGTGGGAAACCCTATGACTACCCAACTCTTTACTCTATGGACCGTAAAAGAGTTGCATATACTGAGACAACCACGACACGACCTTTCAAAATCTTTAGTAGAAGTTCGTGATGCACTTATTTCATCGCATACAAGGGAACCAAAGACTTTATGGCATGCAACAATACCTTCAAGCAAGGTCTCGGTTGTGTGTGGATGAAACGCGAGAAGACCATTATTTATGCCTCATGTCAGTTAAAGATGCACGAGCAGGACTACACCATCCATGACTTGAGATTGGGTGAAATGTGGTTCTTATTGAAGGTCTGGAGACATTATCTTATGGTACCAAACACACCACCCACAAAGATTACAAGATTTTGAAGAGCATAACGTGAGCATGGATGCTTATGTACAATGGCACCGGATGGAACCCTAGTGTCATATCTCTAAACTCGTCTACTTACTAAGAAAAGGGATGGCGGTTCTGGTAGGCGACTGGTACGCTTCTGTAATACCAAAGGGGTGGTGGGTTAGCTAAGGTACACCCTATATATAAACATCAATGGTGCTATGGAAGCGAGACTGAGCATCATATCAAGAAGGCCCTAGTCATCATTCAGGAAAGGCTAGCGTTCTATCTGGTTTCCTGAGTAGAAAGGAAACCCCTAAACTTAGCCGGGATCGAACATTCCAACTCACAATACACACTGGACTACCAAAGCGAACTCAGGAAGCTTAACTCGATGCACGGTGAGAAAGATATGTAGGGATGGGATCTCTACGAGGGAAAAAAAACTCTTCATGGTGAAACTCGGTAACATTCGTTGATGTATGGGTCCCCAGATATGAGAATCTAAGAAAGCTGGTAATGGATAAAATTAGTAGTTCTCGATGATCTGCACATCCTGGTTCGGATACGCGATGCAAACATTTAAAAGCACTTTACTAACGATTGAACTCAAAAGCCAGAATGTTAAACCTATGAGTGGAGTGAACGAACCCACACATGTCATCAGAAAACATGCCTAGGGCATGTTCGATGGATTTCGACAAATATTGAGAAACACTTCTGACACTTAGCAGAGTTCGTTACAACAACAATTAACACATTAGCATTTATAATGCACCTTTTGATGCAATCCTACGGATAAAAGTATAGGTCACCTCCCTAATGGGTAGTGGTTGGTGATACTCAGCTCATAGACCCTAAGTGGTAAATACTGGAGAGGATCATGCAAACCCGAAACTGTATGGCAACGTCTTGCGAGCATCAGAGGAGTTATGCCGACAAACATCCTATTGAAGGTGTTACCCTAGTAGGGGTCATCCGTTTTAGAAACAGGGCAAACTAAACTTAACTATGAGGAATTATCCGAGATCGCAAATAAAATTACTCTGGTAGCATGAGAGTAGAACCTACCGGGAGGTTGTAAATTTACACGTAATATACGCCATGTTTTTCCTGCATCTAACCAGAAGATTGGTTATCACACAAAACACTCACCATTTCACTCGAGGAGTTGAAACTCGATGAACAACCATAACTCACTGAAAACTAGTGAAAACAATGAGCCGAATTGGGAAACAGCGCGAATATATAAATGTATCAAACTTCAAGGTTCATTGGAAACTTGAGGCAAAGATCAAAGATCACAATGAAAGACGATCAGAATATACGAAAAGTATACACAATTATTCGAACAGACAAACACCGGTCAATGGAAGTAACACTTAAATTCCAGGGACGAAATTTCTCAACAAGGGGATGATGTGACGATTGAAAGTTTTTATGTTCAACAAACAAGCGACATTACTCAATTTTCGGGACGAAAATTCCTTCGACAAGGGAATGATGTGACACCCGACAAATTCTGATGGTTTCGTGACAAACACGAGCATTTAGTTTATCGAACTTACATGTGTTCATACATTTACAAAATTCGTTAGACGGGTCATTGAGTACACGAGCATACACACACGATTCGGTCTAGAACATTGGTGACTAATTAACAAAACGTTAACGAACAAACATAAATTGCATGATTCGTACCTTTATGATTTTATGTGACCTTGTATATAAGTTGATTTATGTATCTACAATTTTATGTCATTCTGTACATTACACAAACTATGACACGAGATAAGTATGTCTATATGTTAACGAAATTGTAGAACAATTACTATGACACGAGATAAGTATGTCTACATATTAACGAAATTGTAGAACAATTACGCATGCATGCGAAATTTCAAGTTAGGAATTAAGGAAAGATTTAGTCCGATAATTTATGAAGTTGAGGGGCTCCTTATACAACATCGATAATTTTAACTGTGGGATAATTCCCCACTCCCAACAACCGTCCCTCATATTCCCCTCCCTTTTCCTCAGATCACGATTCCTTCTCCTCCTTCCCCGTTTACGGTTCTTCACCCCTTCATCCCTTCTTCTTCTTCGCAAACCAATTCCCAACCTACTGCACACATAAAATCGAAGACTTTAGGACTGTTTCACTCGAGACAAAAGGTTTTAGGGCTGCTAACACAGCCTTGTTGAGTCACATCAGCCCTAAGGAATACCCGTGATCGCTGCAAATTGAAGGTAACCATCCCCTTTTTCCCTCTCGGTTTCTATATCTTGGATAAACCTTAACGAGTTGAAAGATGGACACCTTCCATACTTGAATTGCTGTGATGTTATGATGTGATGATATTATGTAGAAAACCATGTTAGTTATATAAACCTGGAAGTTCCTTTCGATCGAAGACGTCTAGTTCTTCTTTCTCGTGTGCTTTTAGTGACAATCGGTTTTTCTATCTAAAGACAACTTTTATATATATAATGGAAGTAATAAATTGATGGTTTATGTGCTGGGAGGTCTCGAAGCCTTAAATGGTTCTTGGGTCTATGTGTGATATGCATGAACTATGTGAGGATACATGAATTACATTTTGACACTTGCTATTGCATTGAAAGCCTATAATTTGAGTGTATAATAGATGATCCTCTTTGATGATTATAAGTTTTGTTGCTGCTGATTTGGGGTGTTTAAAAAAGGTAGTAACAGTCTAAGGATGATTGGAGCTTATATTATTGATCAAACAAAATTTTTAAGCAAACTTAGATAAACCACGTTTTTGGACAGCTTGTTGTTAGGTTTCTAGGTCAACTTCGGAAGGCCATAACTCACTCATTTTTTAACGAAACGGAGTGATTTTTTTTTCCAGAATTTTCCTTAATGTGTTAGCTTTCAAGCCCAAGTGGTGGCGCTTCTGTTGACTAGGGTTTCGACCTCTATTATGCCATCACAAAATCCGTGCGCAACAACTTTATTTTTCCGAAAGGTGTTAGCAAAATAAACTATTTGGCCCTTATAAACCAAGGGTATGTTTGAGATTTTTGGGATGGATGAACATAACTCATGCGGGCTACTGTAGTTAAATTATCGGGTTTTAACAAAATGCGAAAAGCTATAAACTTGTTAATTTTAGGAACCGTATTGGTGAATGTGAATTATGATAGAGTTATGTTTAGGAGTAGCATGATTAAACTAGAAACCTTGTATGGAACTTTTATGATTCACTATTATGCATGCTTAACATGAGGTGTATGATATATATATATATATATATATATATATATATATATATATATATGCATTGGATTATTTGGTAAACTTAGGACTGGTTGTTTGGCGAATAACATGATTTAGGTGCATGCTAGAATACATGTAACATGTTCTTGCATGTTTTATTTGATAACTTGCTATACATGAAAATATGTTATTTATGGGAACTTCTTAAAATAGAAACTTTCTGGAATTGGAAAGTGTAACCGAACAAACCAACATAACTATTGAACGAGTTACCAACGTGTCGACAGGATCGACTGGTTAGTCTAAGTGTTTCTACACTGCAATCTCACACACATTTTTAATTAGGTTATTCTTAAGAATTCATATGTTTACATTTTCGGTTTCAAACTCTTGTCGAGCACCCTAAGGTGAGTTCACTGCCCCGCTTTTTAAGTATCTCCTTTGGGGGAGAAAACATGCTTACCAACATGCTTACAAACATATATACAAACATGCTTACAAACATTGAGATCTGGTAATTCAGTTATACTCTCTCTCCACTGATGTGCTTACATGACACACTTGAAAGTCCTTAACATATCGGACCGTTAATATATGGATTATAGCGAGGAGGTATTGAGTAGTACCATATGAGATGCATGCGTTATAATCGTGCTCCGAATCTAGATACCTGAGAAAACATGCTAAAGTGTGTCAACACAAAGGTTGGTGAGTTCAAAGGTTTAAACAAAATGTAAGTCAAGAGTTTGTAGAAATGTAATAACAGTTATATCTTATTTCGCTTCCGCATTTGCTTAAACTGTGTCAGTGTGTTTTTGAAACCATATTTGCATGGTTTAGTATGGCTAATGATTCAGATCCTTGTTTGTCACACGCCTCGCGGTTATACTCCGCAGGTGGATTTGAGGGTGTGACACTTCCCTTGTTTGGACCTAGGTGAAGGTTTGTGTGTTAGGAGGATCTCAAGGATTAGTGTAAGGTCGATAGTAGTTATAGAATTGCAGACTACCATTCCTACCCACAGGTACACTAAACTTGCCGAATCCTAGCAGACCAACATAAGCTGAAAGTCCCTCCTTGTGTGTTAATTGCATGGTGTAATAGGACACATCGTCCTTAGTGTAAGTTAGGGTAACGGTACCCTAGGCATGCATGGAAGATTTGATATCTTGTATATTGTACTGACTTTCAATTTGACAGGTACCCTGATGAAAGCATGGTTTTCGGTCGAAGCAAATCATCATCCTCACGATCTAGCGGAAAAGGAAAAAAGAAGGTGGAAGCAGGTCCCAGCCGACCGGTTATTCCATTGAGCCCCGATTCTTCGGGCTATGTCGTATCTCCTTTAGCGTTCATTCAGAACACGCCGCATCGGGAGGAGCAGCCACAGGAACTTTCGCGACCGCCGCGGAAGCGCATTGGAGCTCGTATGTCTGTTTGCCCTCAGCCACAGATCCAGCTGACTCCAGAGGAGATTGATGTCAGGTTTTCCGTAGCAGCAGCAGCCCCACTCATGGATCTTAACGATGATGATGATGAGGAACCTGAGGAGCAGGCATATGAGGTTGAGCCACCATAGCAGCAGGAGCCCCCGGATCAGCAGCAGTCCAGTAACCATCTGGTTATCGAACTTTTAGCAGGCCATTCTGTCAGCTACCATTCTTAGCACCATGAGCACCACGTCCACGCGTCTCTAGCTTACGCTTCCGCTAGCTATGATTCCGGTGTTAGCAACAGCCCGGACGAGTCTAAGCCCATGGTCGAGGTCCCTATTGTTACAGCAGCCACCACTACACCCGCTATTGCTCCTGGACACCCTGTTCCCCCACCATACCCACCGTTTGCCCACGATATGCGTGATCCCTATGTTGTTGCACGCATGGAGGCACAGCAGGCAGACCTTGTTTCTGATCGTTACTCCTTCCCAACGCTGCAGAGATCGTACAATGCTCGTGTCCCTATGTATCCCCCACCAGTTGACCCTTATTATGCTCATCCTCCAACACCCTCACCTTATATGATGCCCTCCTATCCTTATACCCCATATGTTCCCTATGTTGATCCTCACCGTTCTTCGCTTTCCGGTCCTGGTTACCCATTTCCTTATTCTCCATACCGTGAGGTCGCCGGACCTAACTCCCCTGATGTTCCACTCTGGTGTAGCGGAACCGCGCACTAGCACAAGAAAACGCAGAGGCGAAGAAGAGAGAGAAGAGTATGGCGAATATGTTATCGAAGGCATCCACTGCTATTGGGGAGGCAGTTAGGATGGGATTTGGCATGGGAAAGAAGAAGAGGCACTGAGGATCGATCATTGGTGATGATTGTGGATGTTGTGGTTCTTGTCATTCTACCTTGTGGTTGCATTTCAGATGTGTTTTGATTGGCTGCTGTTTGTACTTGTTGTAGTTCTGTTGTACTTTCAGACTTGTATCTGTGTTGTTGTTATGGTACTTTTAGTGGTTGATGTATTGTGATCTGGATATTGTGGTCATAGTCCTTATGCTAGGACTTGTGTAAGACTTGTTATGGTATTGTGGTTTAATAAATCCTAGTGTTGTGATTTGTTAATTGTGGATTGGATTGCAATAGGGATTCTATAGCTTGTTGAAGCTAGGAGTAAGTGATTGCCTAGTGTGTAGGAATTGCTTAGAACTCCATTATCCTTTGTTTCCCTTGATAGTCATGAAACTGCTTAGTTTCGTGAGCCCCCTATTCCGGGTGTATCCGATAGGTATCCTCCACGCATCCCCGATGACTTAGACCGAAGCTATGCTTCTCTATGCTCCACATTTGTTAGGGGCAAGACCGAAGCAAGCGTTTGTTCCCCCGTTTGAATAACTCATATGGAGTTGTGTCCGTATCACAGTTGCGTTTGTGAGAGTCTACTTGAACCTTTGTGGAAATTCTAATTGAATTTCGTCCAAATTTCAGTCGATGACGAAGGCTACTACTAGCAGGACTACGAGAAGGACACGTCATGCTACTGACGATCCCAAGAACGGTGGTGATATTCCAAAGAATACAGTTGAACAAAGAAATGATGAAGATGATGACAACTCCTTGCGTATTGTGGATGAAAACCCTCTAACCTCCGAGCAGAGGCGAGAAAAAGAGCAGGAAGAAAGGTTCCAGAAACTGATTGTTGACAGGATTGCAACTGCATTCCCAAACTTAGTTGCTCAGGAGAAAAGACTGGGTAAGAAACACGTTGAACCTGAAGGACAGAACTCCAGAACTGAAGAAAGAACCGGATCGAGCCATCATAGGAAATCTAAGTCTGAAAAATGCAAGACAGTGAGAGATGAATCCTCCGCAAGTTCCCAAAAGCCGAGGTCTCAGATGCGTAAAGGGGTTAGAGAAGAGTCTTCTGTAAGCTTGAGGAGCGAGGCCAAGAGGCGTCGCAAGTACAGTTCAGATTCTGACAGCTCTGAGGAGCGCGAAGCAAAGAGAGAGCGAAAGGAGAAACGAAAAGCCTACCAGAGGGGTTGCAGCTACAAGACATACATGGAAAGTAAACCAGGAATCTTTAGGGGTGACAAAAGTGTCACTGAGGCACTAAACTGGTTGGATGAGGTTGAAAGCGCGTTGGATATCAGCGAGTGTGCAGAGAGAGACAAAATCAAGTTTGCTTCTCAATCATTTAAAGGACCCGCTCTGAATTGGTGGAAAGCAAAACTAAACAAAAGAGGCAAGACTAGAACTTACTCGATGGGTTGGAATAAGTTCCGCAGATTAGTGTTGGAAAAGTTTTTGCCAGAAAATGAATCTGAGAAGTTAGAGAATGAGTTTATTCACTTGGAGATGAAGGGGTCAGATTACATGTCGTACATTAACAGGTTCAATGAGCTGCTGAACCTCGTTCCTCATATGGCAAAGGAAGAAGAAACTCATATTCGTCGATTTCTGTATGGTCTGAGCCCAGTAATCAGGGCAGATGTGAGAGCTTCTCGACCTCATAATTTGAAATCTGCCATGAATTTGACTGGCACTCTATGTGATGAGTGGAACCGCCAATCTGGGAGAAGGGATGAATCGTCAGGGCACCGTAAGAGGTTTGAGGGTAAGAGAAGGGACCGTGAACGAAATCGTAGGGGAGAAAGAAAGAAAGGTAGGGATGAGAAAGGCAGAGACTACAAGGGAGACAAACCCACATGTTATAAGTGCAATACGGTTGGTCACTTTGCAAATCAATGCACAAAGCCTGCTACCTGTTACAACTGCGGCGACAAAGGGCACATAATCGCTAACTGCCCAAAGCCCAAGGATGCTACTAAAGAAAGAAACCGGGGTAAACATGGAGGGGGTCCAAAAGGTAAACCTCGCCTATTTATCATGACTACTGAAGAGGCTCGTAATAGTGATGATGTTATATCTGGCATGTTCTCTGTGAACAATGTGTTTGTTAGTATATTGTTTGACTCTGAAGCTAATAGGAGTTTTGTGGCCACTTCGTGTTTACCCAAATTGAAATGTGCTTTACATGCGTTAGATAGACCTTATGTTGTAGAAACTGCTAGTGGGCATGAGATTAGCATTCCTGAAATTGTTAGATGTTGCCAACTAAGAATAGATGATGCCTTATTTGATCTTGAATTGTTACCCATGGCCTTGAGTGAATTTGATATTGTACTTGGTATGGATTGGTTGACCTGCTATCGGGCCAAGATCCACTGAGATAAGAAGGTTGTGGAAGTAGCGTCGTCAGAGGGTAAGGTGCATACTATCATTGGAGATCACCAAGCACGACCTTTAAATTTAATCTCAATGCTTAGAGCGGAAAAATGTATGAGGAAAGGATGCCAATATTTCTTGGCTAACTTAATAGAAGTCCCACGAGAAAAAAAAGGTTGAAGACGTACCCGTTGTCTCCGAGTTTCCCGATGTGTTTCCTGAAGAACTTCCGGAACTGCCACCAAAGAGGCAAGTGGAATTCCAAATTGAGCTTACACCAAGGATGACACCGATAGCTAAAGCGCCTTATCGCCTTGCACCATCGGATATGCAAGAACTTAAGAGTCAACTGCAAGACCTTCTGGATAAAGGATTTATCCGGCCTAGTTCATCCCCATGGGGAGCCCCCGTTTTGTTTGTAAAGAAAAAGGATGGCTCTTTGCGCATGTGCATTGACTACCGTGAGCTCAACAAGGTAACGATCAAGAATAGATACCCACTTCCTCGCATAGATGATTTATTTGACCAGCTCCAAGGGGCAAGTTACTTCTCAAAGATCGACTTAAGATCTGGATATCACCAAGTGAGAGTTAGAGAAGAAGATGTTCCAAGAACTGCTTTAATGACAAGATATGGGCACTATGAGTTCACTATGATGCCGTTTGGATTGACAAACGCCCCTACAGTCTTTATGGATTTAATGAATCGAGTGTGTAAGCCTTACCTCGATAAGTTTGTGATAGTGTTCATAGATGACATCTTGATTTATTCACGAACGAGGAAGGAGCATGAGGGACACCTTAGGAAGATTTTAGAGGTATTAAGGTTTGAGAAACTTTATGCTAAGTTTTCTAAGTGTGAGTTTTGGCTTAGAGAAGTACAGTTTCTAGGACACATTGTAAGCAGTGCTGGAATTCAGGTAGATCCTGCTAAGGTTCTCCGACAGAAATTAGAAGATTCTTGGGTTTAGCAGGTTACTATAGGCGATTCATACATGATTTCTCTAAGATTGCGACACCATTAACCGCGTTAACTCAGAAGAATGCAAAGTGGGATTGGAAGCAGAAGCACACTGATGCCTTTGAGCTTCTAAAGAAGAAATTGAGCACCGCTCATATTCTTTCCTTACCTGAAGGAACAAAAGACTTTGTTGTTTACTGTGATGCATTGATCAACGGGTTAGGATGTGTGCTGATGCAGCGATACAAAGTGATCGCCTATGCATCAAGGCAACTAAAGACGCATGAGAGGAATTACACTACGCATGATCTGGAACTCGGTGCGGTAGTGTTTGCCCTAAAGATTTGGAGGCACTACATCTATGGCACCAAGTTTGTGGTGTTCTCAGATCATAAGAGTCTTCAACATTTGTTCAATCAGAAGGAATTAAACATGCGTCAAAGGCGTTGGATAGAAGTGTTAAGTGATTACGACTGTGAGATAAAGTATCGTCCTGGGAAAGCCAACGTAGTAGCAGACGCATTAAGTAGAAAGGAAAGAACCAAGCATCTGAGGGTTCGTGCAATGAGAATAGATGTGCGTGCTGATCTGATCGATGAAATTTGAAAGTTCAGAAGGACCAAATAACCGATCCAGAAGTGAATAGAAAAGAAATGATTACCATCGTGGGTCGCCTTACCAAGGGACCCGATGGTATCCTTAGATTGGGAAATAGAATTTGGGTTCCGAAGGGAGGTGGTCTCCGTGAAATGATCCTTCGTGAAGCACATAAGTCTAAGTATATGATGCACCCTGGTAATGATAAGATGTACCAGAATTTGAGACCCCACTATTGGTGGCCGGGGATGAAGAGAGCAATTGCCGAGTATGTTGGGAAATGCCATACGTGTTTGCAGGTAAAAGCTGAGCATCAGAAGCCCGCTGGTTTACTTCAACCTTTATAAATACCCGAGTGGAAATGGGACATGGTGACTATGGATTTTGTAACCAAGCTTCCTTAAACTAGGAGTGGTAATGATGCTATTTGGGTAATCGTGGACCGATTGACAAAATCAGCTCAAATTTTGCCAATTAAGGAAACTTATCCCATGGAACAACTGGCCAAGATCTATGTAAAGGAAATCGTGTCAAGGCATGGAGTTCCATTATCCATTGTATCTGATAGAGATGGCCGATTCACTTCCCATTTATGGCAAAGTCTTCAGGAAGCATTGGGAACTAAAGTGAGATTAAGTACGGTATATCATCCGCAGATGAATGGGCAGAGTGGAAGAACCATCCAAACCTTAGAGGACATGCTGAGAGCATGTGATGGAATTCGGTGGCAGTTGGGATACCCACCTACCGTTGGTAGAGTTTTCATATAATAAGAGTTATCACTCTAGTATACAAATGGCGCCGTTTTAAGCTCTATATGGCAGAAAATGTAGAGTTCCATTGTGTTGGTCTGAAGTTGGAGAAGGGCAACTTACGAGACCAGAGTTAGTTATGGCTACAAATGATAAGGTCCGAGAAATTCGAGAAAAGCTCAAAGTCGCACAGGATCGACAGAAGTGTTATGCCGATCGTCGTCGTAGACCATTGGAATTCAAGAAAGGAGATATGGTAATGCTTAAAATATGCCCTTGGAAAGGGATTATTCGGTTTGGAAAGAGAGGCAAGTTAAGTCCTCGTTATATTGGACCCTTCAAGATCATATCTAAAGTGGGTAGCTTAGCTTACCAGTTGGATTTACCTGAAGAACTCAGTGGAGTTCACGACGTGTTTCATGTGTCTAACTTGCACAAATGTTTAGTTGATGAGTCTCTAGCAATTCTGTTGAAGGAAATTCACGTGGATGAAAAGCTGAAATTTACAGAGAAGCCAGTAGAGATTGTGGAACGGATTGTGAAGAAATTACGCAGAAAAAAGATTCCAATGGTAAAGGTTAAGTAGGATGCTAGGCGTGGACCCGAGCATACTTGGGAATCGGAGGTGGACATGCGTAGGAAATACCCGCACCTTTTTGAGCCTAAGTGAATTCCGGGACGGAATCTTTTAAGGGGGGAAGGATGTAACACCTATGGTAAAACCCTCGAGCTCAGAATATATAATCTCAAGAAAAATAAAAAAAATAATATTAATTTTTTTTCCTGGAAGGCATGAGGACCGCATGCCTTCTCTGGTCCAACCTCTCGTGGTCCTCATGATCCGTCGGGTCGCTGGGTCAGGATCCGCGTGTTTTTACCCCATGAGGACCGCATGGGGTATGTTTGTGCACCTCTCGCGGTCTTCATCGACGCCCAACACTATAAAAACGAGTTTTGCTCATTTCCGCTCATTTGCACGAGATTTTCCTCCAACTTCTCTCCACTCTCCTCCTCTACTTCGCTTGAGATGTCAAATTCCGGCCAAGGGAAGTCCGGTGGTCGAAGTTCATCCCCTTTAGAGCTCTAGGAGTGTTCGGGTATGTCCCTAATTGCTTTTTTTCTTCATATCCGTGCATCATTGTTGTGAACCCTCCCTGATCAGAGCTTGTTGATGTTCCATAAGTGGATGCATGTGCGACCAGGAGTGATCAGAGGCACTAGAAGCAAGATTGGAGGCGTTTCGTGGTAAGTTCATGTTCGGTTTTGTGTTCGGTTGAGTTTTATCAAGTTTTTGGACGATCCATCACTCATTGTACGTCTTGATGATCCATACAAGGGATATTATAGCTTATGGAAGTTATTTGGAGATCGAGGAAGTGAAAACCCCAATTTAGAGGCATTGTACAAGTTTTTCTACACAAGGTACAAGTCCTTTATGCATGCATGTGTATTTTCGGGTTTGTTGATGCTTCTAGAATATTTGGCCTGGGAAACCCACCATCTCAGTAACAAGATTATCACATTGGAAGAGATTGGTAATCGGGTGGAGGTGGTGTTTGTAGTTTTGTGTTTAAACACCCGAAAACCGAGTTATATGGACTTTTGTCAAGTGATTGTGAAAATCCAGAGATTCCAGTAGCATACGGTTGTTAAAATGAGTTAAGATCAGTCCTTTGTTGGTAAATAATGAGTTGGAATGGGTGGAAATTATAAAAACCCGCTGGTAAAATGAGTTCGGGTAATATTCGGATCAAACCGTGACTTATAACGGGAGTTTGACACGTCCTAGAGGCCTAAGAATTTATATTTTGGCTACTGGAAATGTTGGGAATAAAACCCCGTTGTCGACACGAGCAAAAATCAAATTTTGAGAAAAATTCATTAAATGACAAAATAGTCGATGAGGACCGCATGGGTTTCGTTTGTTGGTTTGCTCGCAGTCCTCATAGCCTGGAAAGTCAACGTGGTCTGTTGACCACCGATGAGGACCGCATGGGATGTTTTTCTGGTTTGCTCGCGGTCCTCATGTGTCCCTAGACAGTTTCATTGTTTTGTTTTGTTTTGTGTTTTGGGAAATATCGAGCGACCAGGTTTGGTTATTTTCACGAGTATGGGCATGTTGGTTTCTAGTAAAGATATTTCACTTCCCGGTTGGGGCCCTATGATCTCGTCGGGTGTTTGTTGTCCGCTCGGTATATTTTCGGGAGTGTTGTTAAACCTCTCGTTTGGTTAGTTATTGTTGCTACAAATTGCTTAAGCGTTTATAGTTGCGGATAGGTTCTGATATAACTAAGCATATATCACTATAATAGACTTGCCACTGTGATACACTTGGACGTTTGGATTCTCGTGCCCTGTGACGTTTGTTTAATCCACCGCTTGTTTATCTGTGAGTTGATAGCTTTTCCCCTACTTAACCTTTTTAACGTTTTGGGTTATACATGAACCATGTCAAACTATTGCCTGTTTGTTTGTTACTGTGCTTAGGTATTTTGTTACCGTGTTATAAATTTCAACTCACATGTTACGAGACGTTAATGTTGATTAGTATGGTTAATTTGGGCCTTAGTGTTAGGCCACAAAGACATATATTGCACCAATATAGCTGTAGAGGTAGATCAAGGTGTCTCATACCTGTTTGTTTGATCCATTAGGGGTCGCGTGATGGCGTATATGCCTAGTCCACAAAGGGAGGCGTGCGGCCGTAGGATCGTACCCCCGGAGTGCTTGTTTAACCATAGAAATTTATAACATGCACAGTATTGTTACTTGATTTGTGGAAACTTGGATTTGAGTCAAACGCGCTACGACTCACCAACAACTTTTGTTGTTGACGTATTTTCGGTTCATGTGCATGTAAGTAAAGCTTTGGGTGGATGTCACGTTTGGATGTTATGGATAAGTTGGGTTTTGTACCCGTTGGGGTTGATTTGGTTGATTTTTGGATTTGTTCCCCGTCATGACTATCCTTTGTTATTGTTGTCTTTTCCTTTGACTGTGTTGGTAGCCTTAGGTTCTGCCTGGGCGTAGACTAATGTGTATTACTTAAGACTTAACATATTAAGTCCATTATGGTTTGTATTTGATTTTGTATTGGACGGGTTGTCCGTGTGTGTGTGTTGACCTTGTGACCTTGCATCAATCTGTTTGCTTCCGCGTGTTCTGATACGGGCGGTCGGTCCCACTCTCCTCTCCCCCGCGCCTGGTAGGGCGTGGCGGGGCGGGGTGTGACAGAAACGAACCACTTTCGAGCTCCAACAGTTGTCACGTATCCCGATGATTCTTGTGGTCCGGTGTCACGTACCGTTATAGGACCGCGTTTATGACCCGTGGTCATTACGCGTCGCGAGAGTACGTCTTGACTGACGTCGCATCTCGGGAGACTACGTGATCAATCAGATTCATATCTAATTGCAACCGGAGACGGCGCACATCGAATGGCGTTGGGCTCGCGTTGACGGGCGACGGTCATGCGGCGACATGCGAGCAGCGGTAGTGGTGGTGGGTGACGGCGGCGACGACGAGTACACGGTGATGATCGGCAGATTTGTAGCGACGATTGGCGGCGAACCGAGCAGTGGATCATGGCGTACGAGGCGACGATCTCTAGTCCTCTCGGTGGTCTACAGGCGTTCGTTGACAGAGCACGCTGACTAGCAACGACCACCAAGTTATGGTGGTGTAAAAGTGGCCAACGGATGAGATCCGGTGGCGACGATCGACGTCGGAATCAAATCCGCATGGGATTTCGGCCGAGAGATTGAATTGGAGATGTGAGTCTCTTTTTCGTCTCTTTTTTTCCTTTTGCGCGCTCGAGATTATGGGTTGATTATGGTTTAATCCCTAATCATCTAGTATTTATTAGATAGCCGGGCCCCTCTCGAATATAAAGCCCATTTTCTAACGCGAGCACACGAGCCAAACGTTAGTAAAAATTTCACTAACGAATAACTCGATCGTGAATTTAAATAAAACCACTTTTATTTAAATATCGTTCACCCATTATTATTAAGCTCGTTAATAATAATATTGTTGATCAACTGTGAGGAATAATATGCACTTATTCATGGATTTAAACGTATTAAAATCGAACACAGTTATAGAATTCAGCGTTTACGTCTAACCTTTTAGAGGAAGCCGAATGATAATGTATAACTGTTAGAGTTCGTACATCTAAATACTAATTCAAAACATACATCTAGTGTATATTGGTTGAACATCATTAGTATGACGTTGATGAGTCTTACGATTCATTGTTTTACCGACCGGGTTTTGAAATGTACTATCATTTTGGTTATCGAATATTTCATAGTTCCAATATTTCTTTGAATAGTGAAATTTCCTCAAAGTGTGATGGTTTTGTGATCATAGTGATCCTTAGTATTCACTATACTTTCTATGTGATCACAATGTCTTGTTTGGTTAAAACTCTAACCATGTCAATAATCCTTCTGAACCTTTTCAGACAAGTAGCGGTTTATTGTCACTTGAGTTGGCTAATTAATTTAGATTAGTTGTGGAGTTTGCCACAATGCAAAATCTTTATTATCATGAGCAAGAGATGTCTTGGTCAATTATGAAAACTTGTAGTAGTGTATTTCTACACGGTGAATGTTAACATCAATGCAACTTAGTGCATTGTGTTCAACAATTCACGATATCGATGTAACTTGCGTACATTGATTTTCCCTTTTCGTGTCTATAGTGTAACCCTGTAGAGTGACAACTTCAGTGTAACTCTGTACAGTGATCTCTCCCTTTTGATGTCATTAGTGTAACTCTGTTTAGTGACATCTCTGTTTAATCACATAATCAATGTGTGATTTATATTGCCTCAGAAGTTGCCTATACCTATGTGTAGGTCCAGAAAATCTCCAGAAACACGATATCGATATCACAAACGAGTGCGGAATCCTCGTAGGTGATTGATTCAAGAAGAAAGATGAAGAGAATGCAAGAATACGATTATATCAACAATAAAAACTAGATCTTTGCACACAAGAAGAACTTGTCAGGTACAAAACAGTAATCGTAAACACCTCTCTCTCGGGTTTACGATCGTGAACACCAATGGATCGTAAACACCTCTGGCTGCTCTCTCAGAATCGTAAACAGCAACCCCGAAATGAGGAGGTCAAGTGGTCTATATATAGACCACCATTGGGTTTACTATTGGGCCCCTTTTGGATCATAAACCCAATAGTAAACCCAAGCCCAATCATAAACTAGCCTAAATACACTAGCAAACTAGCCTATGATTCTAATGAAACCCTCTAAGCCCAGCCCAACTTATTTAATATTACAAGCCTCATAATCTAGCCTCTACAATCTTCCCCTAGGCTTGTGATATTAAAAGTCTTCGATCTTTGAACTTCTTCTTCTTGACTGGCTGGCATGGATATTGATGAAGATTCTTTCCGCAGAAATCTTCAATGGGTTTCATGACGGGCACTTGGGACTTCCTCTTGATCAGCATCAGCTTGAACTTCTTGAAATGAACAAGCAATGAAATGGAGGACTCTCATTGACTTGCTTCTTGAAAGAACTGGTTCTTGCTGAATCTTCGGTAACTGTCTTGAATCTCCAAAACAATTAGAGGTTAAATTTTGAAATCCTCTAACTGTGAAGAACTTGATTGTTGAACTTCAAACTTCATGAACTCTGACTGCTCTCTGTATCATTTGCTTTTTCAAAGATTGACTTGAAAATATTCAGCTTCCCCTAAACACGTGAACATCTTCTTTGAAGCTCTTTTCAAGCTTTTGGAAACTTGTAAAGACACCAACAACTTCCCCTGAACAGTTGCTTTTCATATGGAAGTCTTGTCCGGCTGGTTCTTTAACTTTGAGCAGCAGCAACATCTTTCTATCATCAACCTGTCTGACACACATTTGAAAAAATATACTCCACCAGACATTTGATGACTGGTCTTTGGGTTAGAAGGTAATTATCATCTGTTCGGTTGATTCAAATCAACATAATTTTAACCAAAAACCCTAATATAGATTATGGGTTTTCTATAAAACTTCCCCTGAACCCAAAGACCTCTAAAGACTTCCCCTTAGCTGATAACTTCCCCTCAGCTAAGGACTTCCCCTGAGATAATACATATTATCTTCGAGTTCCCTTCAGATACTATGTATTATGGAAGTCTTTCGGATAGTACTTATTATCCTCCCTCCTTCCCCTAAAAATTTGTCAAGATCTGACGGAGGAAGTCTTTTCCATTAGATAATAAGTATCATCCTCGAGTTCCCTTCGGATAATACTTATTATCCCATACTCCTTCCCCTAAAAATTTGGCAAGATCTGTCGGGGGCATATTGTCATGCATTGAAACCCATGAAAAACACATTTTGACTTCTCAAATCAACCTGGCCAAGACGAAAACACACAGAAAAGAACTTAACGACTCACACACGAAATATAAAAATAAACAACTACTTACCAATATCAAACATGAGAAAGTTTACAAAGGATCAAACCGTATGAATTTGACTGAGGAACCCTTTTCAGCTTCAGTTACTCAACTAGTCCAGGTGATTGCCGGTATGTTTGTCCGCTTTAAACTCAAACCCGTTTAATCCCAACCGAATGCGTCATGCTTAATATAGTACAATATTACCGTCATGTTTAATTGTCCCCACACCCAAGCGTACACAGCAAAACCTACCCAACCTCAGAGTTTATTGAGGATTCACAAACCCCCAACTTGAGGAACCATGCACCACGGCTATGACTACCACTTATTTTCATTAACCATCAGTTGGTGATCAGGTCGGCCGCTAAGCACGCAAAGAAGACCAACTGAGTGATTATTTATTCTCTTTTCTTTTTCATTTTATTATTATTATTATTATTATTATTATTATTATTTTTAATCTCTAAATAAAACACACAAACACACTTAAAAGCACAAAACACAAAATTTTGCAGACATCTGGCCAAACTAACTTTCAAAGTATTGATTTGAAAATTTTGAGAAAATTGGGTTTCATGACATGCATACTTCATTGCATATGAAGTCAAACACATAATCAATCAACAGCTTAATTGAAACTTTAATGAAATAGGTTTGACTCAAAAGACCCTTTGTTGCATCATTCACACAACCAAGTTAAGAACAGTACCTTTCGCGCTGAATTTTACCTTTTACCTCTCAAGGAAACATATCCTCCATAAAAAATTGCTTGTCATGACATGAAGATACGTCTCCTAAAATGTGCCTGGAACAATCACTTATCAACAAATAAATTAATCAATAAAAATGTTAGTGATAATCTTCCTGACTGTTCCTGCACAGAGTGAGAGATTAGTTAGCTAACAGTACCCAGGCCATTGTTTTTCTGGGTACCCCTGAGGAATCAATGAATGAAATTTCTTTTAAAAACATTCCTTTTAAAAAATCAGGAAGTTGTGATGGAGCTGCCTTGATTTTTGGTTTCCAAGTTCCAAGTGATTTAACATTTGTTTTAGTCACTTTTGGAGTTGTGACTTTAGGTATTTCAACTTTCTTCGTTTTAGATTCATTTTTCAAAACAGTTTTTGTTTTAGTCACCTTTGGAGTTGTGACTTTAGGTATTCCAACCTTCTCCATTTTAGAATCATTTTTCAAAACAGTTTTAGTTACCTTGGGAGGGGTAACTTTGGGTTTTTTCAGACTTTGCTTTTTTTGAAAATGGTTTCTTCACCTGTTTTTGGAAATTTTGGTAACTTGGAAAGCTGTTGTTTTGATTTAAAGATTTTCTTTCAGCTTTGGCAGCGCCCCAATGTTGATCAGAGGGTTTAACCTTAGGAGTGACAGTCTTCATTGCCTTAGGTTTTTCCACCTTCATGGGCTTAGACTCAACTGACTCCTGAGATGAAGCCCTTTGACTTTGCGGATAGTAGGGTTCATAGTGGCGATAAAGACAGTTTCTAGCAATATGACCAGCAATGCCACAATTAAAGCAAGTCTGCTTCTTTAGATAGAAGTCAGACGTGTACCCATTTGTCTTTGGTGGCATATATGGAGCTGGTTTGTCTTGTGCCTGCTTCTTTTCTTTGTCTGCAACTCCAGATTTGACTTTCTGCTGGATTCTCGAAGCCTGTGTTGAACCTGTCCTCATCGTCTTTGTGCTCTCTGGATTTCCTGATGAAGAAGCACCATTCTTGCAACTGCACTGACAACTGCATGAAGCAACTGAAGAAATGGGAGACACAGCTACTCCCTTGAGTTTTTCATTCTTCACTCCATCTGTTGGCTTCATACTCGGATGCTTGATGATGATCTTTGGCCTCTCAACTTTAGGTTCGCTTATCACTCCATCGGTTATGCCTTTGAACTTGGAGGAGAAGGACGGTAATTCATATCCTACATCTGGTTCTTGAGCAAACATTGATCCAGATGTCATAAAGATCTGAAAGTGCATGAGCGTATGAATCTTCTACTTAGTCGTGATGAAATCAATGAAATACGAGATGAACATAAAGAGTAAATACAAATGAACTTGTATTAACCACTGAGAGAACCACAAAGTACACAGAGAATATATGACATGGAAGCTTGGACTATCTATGAATACAACACAAGATGCAACTATTTATAAGGCTGAACTACGACTGGCCGAACCTCAGGTTCGGCCACAAGCTCGGAGCTGTCCGAACTCCAGGTTCGCTGGGAGTTCGGACCTCAGCTATCTTGTGAGACTTCGTCTTGTATTCAATACTTCACATGACGATCAGGACTATGTATCAACAAACACCCCCTCGGCATGTGCAGTATCATCTCCTCTTATCAAAACTTGTATCTTGTATCTTCAATCAAACTCTTCCTCGATCTAGACGATGAGCTTAAACTTGAATACTTGATATTGCATCATGTGTAATCTCTTTATCAACAAACTTCAGAAGACTTAAAGTTGTGATATTCTCTTCCACATAGAAACCTGCCAACATAAATAATCTTGGCGCAAAATGTCTCTTCGAAACTCCAAGATATTTTGATTTTGAAATTGATTTCGTATTCCGTGTTGATCAATCGAAAACAAATCAGAAACAAAATCTTTTTGGCTTTTAGAAACTTTATATCAAAACACATCTAAAATCTTTTTGGTATTTTCTGATATTAAAAGTAAATGCAATACAAAATCAGACACTATTTTTGTCTTTTGTGAGAAAGATCACAACTTGAGATCATATTGGTCATAACATGCTAAACTACACTTCAATTTCAATTATTGAAGCACATAAGCCATGCCAATTGCAGATATAATTTGTCCAACTTTAAACTCTGACACAATCATACTCATAACATCCGGATATGTTAAGGTATTGATTAAGCTTGCATTGACCAGTGTACCCCACACTATCAGACATACTCAGATATGTTTTTGCTTATCACATTTTGTGATTTCATTTGTGATTTTAATCACACAATGATTGTAACCATGAAATAGTTAACTGTGTTCCATGCAAAAAGAAATAAGAACGTTAAATCGTCTACCTTAAGGTCGATCTTTCGATACGCAGATAAGGCCTCGGATTTAACAAAATAAGAAAATAAAACAAGTTGAAATTGTATAACTCAACAACAATCAGGTCGGTACTCCCGTACATGCAGAGAAAGTCCGATGAGTTATACGAAACACCAAAGAAAATAAAGCAGAACGTCAAACGAACAACAATCAGGTCGGTCTTTCGACACGCAGAGAAAGTCCGATCGTTTGACAAAATAAAGAAAATCAAACAAATTTAAATCTTTGCAAAATGAACACATGTATACATAGTGACTTCTCATTTTATTTTTCACATATATTTTTCTTGATATATCATGAGATATGCATCAAAATGTTGTCCACTAGGTCGAGCATCAGATTTAGTATATATCACATATGTATACTTTCTGATTTGCCGAGCCTACCTTACACATCGATCAAATGGTCTTATGGCTTGTTCATCTACTTTATCCATGAGTCAGACACTGTCAGCCAATGTACCATCATTTCCCAATCATGTCGGATACAATTTCTCATTTTTCAATGTTTTTGGATTTTTGCATTTTTCATTGTTTTTGTCTTTTCCAAACTTCTCCCCCTAAAAATGACAACTCTATTTATAGATTTTCATTTTTACGATCTGAAAAACAACAGACTATTTTTATATTTTTGCAAAAACAAACGCCCCCTCAGAATGAGACGAAGTAAAAACAAGAAAAAATTGACCAACCAACACGAATACTAGCAGTTTAGCCTTGTGAAAACAAAATAATTATGAAATCCAATATAATTATGACAGATATTTCACAATCAGCAAATTTTCAATCACCAAATGGTCTTCCTGAAACACCTGCTTGACACCAAATAAAACATTAGTTGTGCTGGGATCGACCCGATTCAATATCGTCGGGTCGCCCGGTGTCTTCCACAAAGTCCTTGTTGGCCTTGGAAACAACTATTGGTTTCCAAATTTGTAAAAGTGTTAATTTTTGATCAGAACCGGAATCAGATTCAACCGACGTACTTGGATTAGACCAAGACGATTTACGAGTTGATTTACGCTTTGGAGACCATGGTTCATCAAAAATTTGACCTTTGGTATCCACATATTTGGCAGTTTTGTGGATATATGCAGTCGTCGGACACTCAGCAGCAAGATGTCCCGGTAGACGACATACATAACAAAGTCTTTCTCTAAACATATTTGAAAATTGTTTTGATTTTGAAAAACCAGATGAACGCTCAGAATCAAAATTATCAAAGAAATCATCAGAGGAATCATACCTAGGAGATGGACTTCTTGAAGAAGACGATCTTCCAGAGTAGTAAGAAAATTCCTTCTGAGATGGTAATTTCTTTGCACCTTTATCTTTAACAGCCTTGTCAATTTTCATTGATTTCTTGGTTTGAACTAGTTCTTCCTTCACTTGATAACCCAAACCTTTGTGTTTGAAACCTGAAACCTTTGAAGAAGTTCAAGAAACTGAAGCTTCTCTTGCTTTAGCTTCACTAGTGAATTTTGCTTTGATATCCTTCAGCTTGTTCTTTTCAACCAAAACTTTTTCTTCTTCGGTTGCAGATGAAGAACTTGAAGCAACATTAGCAAACACGTTCTCATTCTCCAACAAAACAGATTTTGACACAAATGTTGGAGCTTCACCCAAAGGCTTCTCCTTCTTTTTAGACTTGTACTTGTTCTTCTTGGGTAGAGTGGCAAATTTGGAATAGTCATGCAATTCATCTTTTGGATCAATCTGAGCAGCAGTAACTTCAATTAAATCCACTGGTTGAGGAACCAAGTGAACATCATCCTTTTTAGAACTTTCTGAACTCTGATCCTGCTTGTATAAGAAATTCAGCATAGTAGGTGACAAATTGCAATTCTTTACTTGCCTTTTCAATTCCAAAATCTCCAATTTTAAATCATTAATCTTCTGTTGACCTTCAAACACTTCTTGTTGTGACTTGATGAATTTTGCATTGAGATCATCATATTCATAAGTTTGTAACTTTCTGATCTCACATTCAGCAAATCATTCTTCAAGAACACTTTCTCTCTTTTTCTTGTAAATCTCAACATCTTTAGTCAAGGCCTCATTTTTGTCACGATAGAGAGTATTCTCATCTTGAAGCATAGAGATCTTATTTTGAAGCTTTTCAACAGTAACAACAGTTGTAGCAATAAGAGCAGTAGCTTTTTCATATTTCTGCTGAACCGGATAACTCTTCTGGAAAAGATTCTCAAAATCTTGAGCTACATCTAAAGCTTCAGCTTTTGCTTGCTCACATTCTTCAGCCAATTCTGCCTTTTCTTTTAAAACATCATCATGAAGATGAACCAAATCATAATACTTCTTTTGAAAATCTTCTAACTCTCTTTTAAGCACAACAATCTCTTCAGTTGAAATTTGACAACTTTGTTCAAAACTTGCAATCTCCTGGATCAATTTTTCACATTTAAAACATTTACATTCTTCAACCTTTGAAATATCAGAAACTTTAGATTGATCTTCTGACGAACAGTTAAAGCAATTGAAATTGGAGTATGATTCTTCTTAGCTTCAGTATCTGCATTCCATGCAAATTCACTTGAATGTGGAAAAGTATTGGTCCAATCATGAACAAGAGTAGCAGATTTCTGATCAACTTTTGCAGATGTATCGGATGGATGAAAAACTAAATGTGCATGCTGACCAGTTTTCAATTTATTTTCTGTAGAACTTGGACATTCTCGAGCAAAATGACCATAAACTGAACACTTATAACATTTCACCTTAGATTTGTCCAATCCAATCTTACCCTCCTGATTCAATCTCTTCTTTCCAGTTCTGTTGAAAAATTTCTTCGTTCGTCGGACCAACATTGCATACTGCCAATTTAGATCCATTTCTTCCAAATGATCATAATCAATCTGATCGTAATCTTCATTTGCTAACTCAGCATTACTCACAGAACCCGTGATAACACCAAAATATGAAGATACTAATGCAGACATCAACGCATTATAATCATCGACAGTTTGAACAGACAATGCACTTTGAGCCGAAGAACTTGGAAATGACACAGTACAACCAGCAGAAGAATAACTTGGAATTTCAGATTTACCTGCTAAAAATGCTGTAGGAGGAGCAGAACTAAGACTAGTAGTCTTCCCAGCATTCATTGTAGAGTCATTTTCACCATGATACACTGCAGGATTCTGAATTTATGTAGGAAGTGATTTATTCACCATTAATTCCATATCCCGAGCCTGGATTTTTTGAACCAAATCATTGAAAGACAATCCTGGAAAATCCTTATCATGAGTAATCATCATTACATAATTCTCCCATTTTTCAGGCAATGCTTCCAAAATCTTTTCTTTCATATCAACCTCTTCTTTAGTAAGATTCACCAAACGCATTTCACTCATCAGATGAGCGAATCTTGCAATTAGATTGGGAATCGTTTCATTCTGATAATGCATAAAACTATCAAACTCTTTCTTCAAAACCTTTTGGCGACTTTTCTTGTACTGATCATTGCCTTCACATCGTTTTTCCAATGCATCCAGAGACTTTTGGATGTGTAGTTACCAGCAAATTGATGAAGTAACTCTTTAAGCAATGCCATCGTTAACGTACCATACGCCTTTTTCTCAGCTTGATAAGCTTTCTTTTGTTCAGACGACATTTTCCTTTGAAGAATAGGTTCACCAGTTTCATCTTTAGGATAAACATATTGTTCAGTGAACGCTAACCACATATCAATGTCATTTGTATCGACAAATGCTTCAAAACGTTTAACCCAACTATGATAATCTTCCAATTTTAGCAATTTGGGAACTTTCTGACTTGTTCCGATTTCATTATCATAATTCATCATTGTTTGCATCATTGCTTGAACCGAATTTTGAATAGCTGCGAACGCTTGAAAATCGGACATTTTCGAAAACTGGTTACTGTTCACTCCGAACCTCCTCCGAATTATCTCCGAACTTTTCCGAACCTAAGTTTCACCGAACTCTCGCCGAACCTGACCTTCGGACAGAACAAATAGATTCAACACCGAACTATCACCGAGCACTGACCGAACTCTGTCCGAACGTGGACCGATCTCTCACCGAACTCAAAGAAACACCGAAGGCTCACCGAACTCTCTCCGAACCCTGAGTTCGGAGCGGTTAGACCGAACGAGTCCGAACCTCAAACAAGACAGATTTCACTCGACGCCATTTTCTCTATTTTCAGTGATTTTTGATGGAATTTTTTACAGGAATTCAAGTAAACTCGATAGAAATGAATTAGGAATGAATTTTGAAAGAAAAGCACACTCGAAACATTCAAACGAACTCAAAAATGATTGACATTTTAGCAAAAACGTGAATTTGAACTCAAAACTCCGAAAAACAGTGATTTCCGACTAGTAGAGCAAACCAAAAGCTCTGATACCACTTGAAAGTGCGTGAGCGTATGAATCTTCTACTTAGTCGTGATGAAATCAATGAAATACGAGATGAACATAAAGAGTAAATACAAATGAACTTGTATTAACCACTGAGAGAACCACAGAGTACACAGAGAATATATGACATGGAAGCTTGGACTATCTATGAATACAACACAAGATGCAACTATTTATAAGGCTGAACTACGACTGGCCGAACCTCAGGTTCGGCCACAAGCTCGGAGCTGTCCGAACTCCAGGTTCGCTGGGAGTTCGGACCTCAGCTATCTTGTGAGACTTCGTCTTGTATTCAATACTTCACATGACGATCAGGACTATGTATCAACAAGATCTTCCCCTCAGGCCGTGTCGTCAAGATCACCTTTTCCCTTTCGACTTTGTCAATTACCTTGAAGTATGGGGTTTCAATTTCAGGGTACGGTTTCAACTCTATCCCAGCCTCATCAGACTTAGAGTTGTGACATCTGTTATACTCCTGACACTCAGCATCATCTCTTGATACTTCCTCTATTCTCCCTTCACCATATGTCATGTTTGCCTCGTTGTCTATTTCCTCTTGAGTCAATGGTGTAGTTCCAACCAAGACACTATCAATAGGAGGAGCAGCTTCTTTATAATCAGACTTGGTTCGTTCAACTTGATCCTCACTAAGAAGTATTCCTATAATGTCTCTGGGAACTGGTGGAGGAATGATGCTGTTTGCAGACAGAGACTTATCAGACTTTTCTGACCCACACCCAGTTTTATCTTTCCCAACTTGGCCGGTCACAATGGCATGTGACAATTCCTTTCCAGCATCGAGCATTCTTTTGCTTCTCATTTGATTCATATCTAGTTTCACTTGCAACTCATTGTTCTTATGTGTGAGCTCATCTACCTGCTTTCTAAGCTCAGCTATTTCTAACTTAGCATCGTCATACAGATAAGCGTTCTCAGTTGCTAGTTTTTGATATTTCACAATGTCTAGTTTCTGAGCTTTTACCTTCTCCTCATTCTTTTGCCATCTACCCTTGAATGAACTCCTTTCGCATTTTACCTCAAACAGTTCTGACTGAAATTTTTTACAGATTTGCCTAAGTCCAGGAATTATACGAGCACAAGTAGGATTGGGGCATATCTCAGCATCTTCGTCCTCAAATATATTCTTTTCTTCAACCACTGAACTCATTTTCTTTCTTTAGGTATGCAACTTCTGAAAATCTTGAAAATCGGCAAAAACGACAAAATCGGCAAAAGTACTATCCAAAGAATAGTGTCAAAAACTTAAAACTGAAAAACGGAGGTCTTCGGAGTGGAATTTAGGGGTCCAAACGAGCTCCCCTGGACGTTAGTCTAGGGTAAATCTGGGGCTTTTTGTCACGAACGTCGTGTTAAAATTTGAGCTTCTAACTCCAAACGAGTCAAAAGTTACGTCCGTTTCCGTGAAAATGTGAAATAGTGACTTTTTGCCGCAAACTAGTTTCCGATCGTAAACCCTGTTTCCGATCGTAAACGTGATTCCGATCGTAAACACCTTCAATCGCAAACTCCTTCAGTCGTAAACAATGATTCCGATGGAGTTGAGTCGTAAACACGTTTTCGATAAGAGGCAGATCGTAAACTCCGATTACGATACTTGATTCCGGTAACAAAAAACCGTAAACGCCTGATTCCGATGCAGTACACTCGTAAACTCCAATCTCCGGGTCGTAAACACGTAAAAATCCAATCTTGAAGTCGTGAACGCGTTTTTCTCAATCGTAAACGCAAACTGATGAAGAACACTTGATCGTAAACACCTGAAGAACCCAGAAATCGATCGTAAACCTTCAAAATCACCAGAAACTGATCGTAAACACCTAGATCAGCAGCAGATCTGATCGTAAACGCAGAAAACAGCCTCGGAACCTTCAAAAACTCGAACCTTTTCTAGAAAAAAGCTTGAATCTAATACCGTGAGAACCTCGAAACACTTGTTTCTTGGCTCTGATACCAATTGTAGGTCCAGAAAATCTCCAGAAACACGATATCGATATCACAAACGAGTGCGGAATCCTCGTAGGTGATTGATTCAAGAAGAAAGATGAAGAGAATGCAAGAATACGATTATATCAACAATAAAAACTAGATCTTTGCACACAAGAAGAACTTGTCGGGTACAAAACAGTAATCGTAAACACCTCTCTCTCAGGTTTACGATCGTGAACACCAATGGATCGTAAACACCTCTGGCTGCTCTCTCAGAATCGTAAACAGCAACCCCGAAATGAGGAGGTCAAGTGGTCTATATATAGACCACCATTGGGTTTACTATTGGGCCCCTTTTGGATCATAAACCCAATAGTAAACCCAAGCCCAATCATAAACTAGCCTAAATACAATAGCAAACTAGCCTATGATTCTAATGAAACCCTCTAAGCCCAGCCCAACTTATTTAATATTACAAGCCTCATAATCTAGCCTCTACACTATGGATCTCTGTCCATTAAGAAACTTCTTTTAAATTCTTTGTACCATAAAATCCACATTATGTATAAAATCATAAGGATATTATTTTATCTTTCAGTATATCATCATCATACGGGTGAGGATTGGTATAGTGCTCCCACTAGCCTTTATGTAAACATATCAATTATGGCATTAAGCCATTCTCAGATTAAAGATCTGATATTGCAGCTTTGAATTTGTAAGTGTGTTTAAAAAGTATTTCCTGCTTAATGCAACAACCTTTTGTTGATCAGGAAATATGCGAACAATGGATTCGTGATTCTTGAACTATTTCAAGATCAACATCCTTTAAATCTAGTTCCAATTAAATAACTTAGGAACTTAACTTTCCATTTCAGAAGCCAGAATACAACGTTCTATCTTCTGTGTGGAATTAGAATTCCATATGGATGGTGGAGGTATTATCCATTGTTATATGTTACTACGAGAATAAAATCTCATTGTCAAAAGACATTCGATACTAGATCTATCAGGCCAGTGGTGATGAAGAGAGTGATACTCAATAGGGGTGTGTATGGCAAATATATCCTATATATCATCTTTCAAACATTGACAAGCATCGTTTGTTTCCTATCATGTGCTCAGGCCAAGGTTGTGCATGTAGGACCGAATTAGTGAAAACAACTTTCACATATCTTAAGATGATTTTAGGATTTGTCAAGCTTCGGGTATTCTTTATTACGATCACACCTAGAATTGTGATTGTATTTGTAAAGCTGGTTCTTTGACTTCATTTTGAAATGTTCTTGTACAATTCAAGAATTTTCATTGATGCTTATATCCATAAGAATATTCACTATGATTACCGTCATAGTTATGAAGTAAATTTTATGATTCTTGTTATATGGTCTTTCTAGGCTTGCCAACACAAGCGTATCTAAGCCTAGGAAGAACATTCAACAGTTCACTTGAATGCGTGAAGGATCTGGTTATGAGTTCGTGAAAGTATGACACACAATCATTCAGGAGA
>JBCNJP010000346.1:0-40745 GCA_039602395.1 Deinandra increscens subsp. villosa
AGCCTGAGAGCTGCCCGAACCTCTCTCCGTTGACTTTTGTTGACTTTTTAATTATGTGAATTACCGCTTTAATGCCTGATTAACTGTGATAAGTTAAACGATTAACCGACTTCAAATTCCGCGTTTAAACTAGAATATACACGTACGTAAAATATAACGTCCATCGTATAATTAAATGTGGAATTTCAACAATAAGAAATTAAATATAAAATTTGACATTTTATATTTTTATCAAACCGTTACAAACCGATAAAACGTTTTACGAACTTAAAACAAGTGTTACGTTGTCAAGACCTAGCCAAATTCCAAACCATTTATCCTATTGGGCCCGGTAAGCCCAACAAGCCCAAAAATGTCCGGAATAACCCAAAAATTTAACCGAATACTCGTATCGACTAGTCGAGTAAAACCCCGAACCCGGAAACCCGACCCGCGGCCCAGATCACATTGGGCCGTAACCGGCCCAACCCTTTTCCCTTTCCCTTCACGGCCCGAACCAAGAACCCGGCCCGCGACCGAGAACCCGGCCCGAACCGTTGCGGCCCAACGCAACTGGGCTTCGGCCCAGCCCCACTCGCGGACCCGACTGGGCCTCGGCCCAGTCCCCTCTCTTCCAAACGAATGGGCCTCGGCCCATTCCCCTTTCCTTAATTCATTTGGGCTTCGGCCCAACAAGAAACAAATCAATTAAATTTGTTTGAGCCCACAACTTTTTATAAAAATTTACCCAATCTTTTAAACCACTAATATTTTTATAAAACTTGGACCAACAATGTTTATAAAAATAAAAATCACCATTCAATTGGATAAAATATAATGGGATTATATTTTAAAAAGTTATGATTTTTATAAACTCCTAACACTCCCATATTTTATAAAAGCTTCAAACCTTTTTATAAAACTTATAAAATTAACAACCTACACATGAGATTAGTTGGGTTAATTTTGGTGTTGACAACACACAATTAACCAAAGGTTAATAATCCCACTTTTAGTATAAAAAGGAGGTTAGGGTGCACTTGGTCTCCTTGCACCCAACCAAGAGACACACCCACTCTCCCTCTCTTTCTCCCTAGCCGGCCCACACTCCACCGCCAACCACCGTCCGCCGCCGGCCAACCACCGCCGGACCACCGTTGCTCCGCCACTCCGCCGCCGGAAACCGCCACCACCACCCGTTTTCTCTCCTCTTCTTCTTGTGAGTTTTTCTAACTCATTCTCCATCTTATTCCACCCATAAGAACCCTCAAGTCTTGACAACAACCAAACAATTAATCAAGAATGCTTGGATTTTTGTTGGATCAACTAACAAAACTCTTTTCTTTACCTCCTTCTTCCAAGATCAAACACTTCTTTGGTGCATTTAAAATGCTTAAAGATAACCAAAGAGTGTGGTGAAACACACTTATGAAATCTAAGGAAAGTAATATGGTGTGCACCATGAATCTTGATTATGAAACCTTGGTTTCATAAGTTAGTTGATTTGAACATAATACAAGCCTCTTCATATAAAATGTTAACTAACAAATCTATACATGTTTATATTTCCTTGTCCTAACACAAATGTGTTAGTGATTGTTATTTATATTTCCTTGTCCTAACACAAATGTGTTAGTGATCGTTATTTATTTTCTTGTCCTAACACAAATGTGTTAGTGATTGCACTTAAATATATATTTGGTCCCAACACATATATGTTGGTTGATGATTTATTAATTCATGTTATTTATTGAAAATGTTAACTAACTATATATAAACCATGTTATATTATGTTAACTTATTACATGAAATGATAATAAACAAATATATAAACTAAGAATCATGGACTTATTTAAATAAAAGTTACATATGTAACCTATGACTAAAACAAAAAGAATATACTTCTTAAAATAAGTCAAGTAACATATTTAATGTGTTACTAATGATTAAATGATTGGACAAAAAGAATAAAAATAAATGCTAGATTTGATAAGAATAATATTTATGTCAAATGATTAATTTGACATAAATACTTGGATTTATTACAAGTTTTAACCTTTCTTGAAACTTGCTAGAAATGGACATTTTTATAAAAAGTCACACTTGAAAATAAATGTTTTCATAAAAGATTTTTATAAAAATAAATCAAGACAAATCATTGGTTTAAAAATGGTTACAAGGACTTTTAATATTTCTTTGATAAAAACAAAGTATCCAAAAACGAACCGACGTTCGTTGGAGATTTTAAATAAAAGACGAGTTTATAAACCAAATGTTATAAATCCAAGCGTCGTCGTAAATATTCTTATCAACGTCTTCTATTAAAATATTTCATGAACTTGAAATATTAACTTACCTTTGAAAATGATTAAACGTTTAAAACCTTAAATGTTTTCCTTAAAGATTTATGTTTTATAAATAAAACAAACGTTAATAATTATTTCGACAAATAATTATTTGCAAAGACTTAAACCTTGTTTTATTCACCAAATAATTGTTAATCGTAATTATTTAAAATAATTGTAACTTGCAAGATTAACAAATCGAATAAGTAATTATTTAAAAAAAAATTATCCGAACTTGTGAAAATAATAATAAACATTATTATTTCTCCTTTTACTCGATGTTCAAGACTTGATTTAATTATTGAAAATGATTATTTGTTTATATTTATTGGACATAAATATAAACAACCATGAACGTATTTAATTTAAATAAATACAAGTTAACGAGTTTTCAGTAATCCGAACGGACTTAAAACGTCAAGACTTGACCGGTATCACTTGGGTGACTTATGTTACTCAAATGATCATAGACCTTATGCATATGTTATTTAATTATTTAGGACGTTACGTGCTACCGTCCTTTGCTGCTTAAATACCGCTTATCTGCTAAAACTGTGAGTTTCACGGCCCCTTTTCCTCTTAACTGTTTTATACTTGGGGGAGAAATCATGAAAACTGATTAAATGCTTTTTACTTAATATTATGGTTTACTTGTTAGCCGTATGACTACTTGTTCTCTTACTGATTGCCCAACTTGGTACATTATCGTTATAAACGTTTGTACAACCGAAAATCCCATCATTAATTGATTTCAATTAGTTCTGTACGAAACGATAGCTAGTGAGTAGATCTATTTGGGTTGACAACCCTACCCTAACTGGTAGCTCCAGTTCTGACTCCGGATTGTCTGGGGGTACACGTCAGTTATTCTGCACTGTTTAACATCTCTGGGCAAGAGATGCTGGGTGGGTAAACTGTTAGTATTTGAAATCAAGGTTCAGGTGAGATCATACAACCACAACAATAAACCCTGATAATATTTAAGTATACCGAAACTGTTTTACAACTGTTTACAACTGTTTAGCTATCGAGTCCTAAACCTGTGAACCTCACCAACTTTATGTTGACCCATTTTATATTCATGATTTCTTAGGTAATTGACGAGACTTCCTTGAAGACATGCAAATGGGGCTTACAACTGCTAACGGACCTGTCCTTGGAGTCATAGTCCCAATTATCCAGCTTAACCATTTTATGCTTTTAATAATCGTTTAAGACTTATGTTTTCAAAATATGTAAGACATTAATGTTTCCACTACTCTTTCCGCTGCAATGAAACGGATTAATGTTTTATGAAGTTTTTAAATTATTAGAATTGTTCTATGTATCCTCGACTATGATTCCATTCTCGCTCACACCCGAAACCGTTGACCGGGGTGTGACACTAAGATTCAATCTTATCAGACTGATATGGAAAAGTTACTTGATGAGAAGAGGGAGTTGGTTAGAGTGAACAAGTTGCAAAATGCAAATTTGGATATTCAGAAAAGAAATGAAGATAAACTCGAGAAGGAATTGTTGGCTGGACTAGATGAGTTGAGATTGCAAAAGTATGAAACTAATAAAGTGGCAAAGAAGCTCATTGCAACGGAAAAGGAATTGGCTGAAGCTCATCAAAGAATTTCAGATTTTAAGATTGAAGTCATTGATTCAAAAAGTCTTTTGAATAATGTTACTAACTCACAATCTTTTACAAGTTTCTTGGCCAAAGATGAAAATTTTGAGAAGATGTTCAACAAAACCGTGTCACCACCAGGAAGTCTCAAAGAAGGCGTTCATGATTTGAAAGACAAGGTTAAAACTGGTGATTATTCTGAATTTGTTAGTTCTAAATCGGTTGAAGGAAAGAAAGAGGAAAACGGTAAGAGTACTGAAAATTCTGAAGCTCAAAAGGGTGTGTCTGGTTCTTCGTGTACAGACAAAGAGAAATCAGCAAGTTTAAACACTGACATTGATGAAACAATTGTCAATGCTCCAAAAGATCTCAAGAAAGTTAAAGCTGAATTTTCTAGGTTGGCAAAGAATGGGCATAAATCTACTAGAATGGGAGAGAAGGGTTCAGAAAAGAGTGTTGGTTTGGGATTTGAAGGAAAAGCTGCTCACGGTGGCAGTTCAAAACTTTCAAAACAACAACAACTGAAAAGAGTCAATGTGAAGCAAGTAAAAAAGGATGTCTTCAAAGCTTAGAAGGTTCAACCTGAGAGATTCTACAAACTCAAGGGTTCGGAACATATATTTTCTGACAAAGAATTCCCGTTACACTGCGTGGATGCTCAGAAAATTGCTGAAGTATTTGTGAAGACTACTGATCCGAGGAACAAGAAGAATCAATCTGCAAACTTTTCTTCTGGAGGATCAAATTCTACTCCAAAGAGCCCGACATCTAAATGGGTTCATGATCATCGTCAACAGGTATATGATAATTTTTATGATCATTTTGGAGATGAATATTTTTGTGAAGCAATGCAGGTTCCAAAACGACGAAATGTACACAATCGCTTGTGTTATAATTGCCGACAACGATTCATTGGTAAAGCTGCCAAACAACGATTCATTGATGAATATGGCAGAATATTTGAAGAATATTCACAACCTACATTTTTCAAAACCCAAGGAAGATTTATTCCACGTTTTCAAAATGTTCCATATGTAGGTTGTTCGTCACAATCAACTGCGACAGGTTCATCAGATACCGATTTACCAAAACAACAAATCTGGCAACCTAAAGTGGTTTCGAAAGGAAACCAAGATACTGGTCGACCAGAAGCGATTCGCTTCGGGTCATTTATAAACTGACGTGTTTGACCAGTGTGCAGGTACTTCTAGAAGACCCATCGGTGATTGAAAGTTGCTGATGGAGGAGTATTCTGCTGATTTAATTTAAATTTCATGACAATATCAACTTTCAAAACTGAAATTTTTTCTGAAAGCTAAACCTGAAAGGTATCCATGTCGAAAGGTCAATTTTCTTTCGTTTTACATTCCGTATGTAGTTTAGGGGGAGAAAATTGAAAAATCAAAAATCGCGTCTTTGTGTTTTTGTTTGTATTAAAATGAAGATCCAAAAATAGAGTTTTCATTTTAAGGGGGAGAAAAACAGAAAATATAAAAATATTGAAAAATAGAAAAATACAAAAACATTGAAAAATGAGAAATTGTATCCAACATGATTGGGAAATGATGGTACATTGGCTTACGTGTCTGACTCGTGGATAAATTAGATGAAAAAGTCATAAGATCATTGTTTGATGTGCTTGGTAGGCTCGACATTAAATCAGAAAGTATTCAGATGTGATAAACACATTAAATACTAATGCTTGACCAAGTGGACAACATCTTGATGCATGTCTCATGATATCAAGAAAAGATATGTGAAAAAGAAAATGAGAAGTCACACTGTGTATACATATGTTCATATTGCAAAAATGTAAACTTGTTTGATTTTCTTTATTTTGTCAAACGATCGGACTTTCTTTGCGTATCGAAAGATCGACCTGATTGTTGTTCGTTTGACGTTCTGCTTTATTTTCTTTGGTGTTTCGTATAACTCATCGGACTTTCTCTGCGTGTACGGGAGTACCGACCTGATTGTTGTTGGGTTATACAATTTCAACTTGTTTTATTTTCTTATTTTGTTAAATCCGAGGCCTTATCTGCGTATCGAAAGATCGACCTTAAGGTAGACGATTTAACGTTCTTATTTCTTTTTGCATGGAACACAGTTGACTAAATCATGAATACAATCATTATGTGATTAAATCACAAATGAAATCACAAAGTGTGATATAAAAGCAAAAACATATCTGAGTATGTCTGATAGTATGGGGTACACTGGTCAAAGCAAACTTAATCAATACATTAACATATCCAGATGTTATGAGTATGATTGTGCCTGAGTTTAAGATGGACAAATTATACCAGTAATCAACATGACTTATGTGCTGAAGTAATTGAAATTGAAGTGTAGTTCAGCATGATATGTCCAATATGATCCCAAGTTGTGATCTTTCTCACAAAAGACAAAAATAGTGTCTGATTCTGTATTGCATTTATGTTTCATATATGAAAAGTCCAAAAAGATTTTTGGTGTGTTTTGATATAAAGTTTCAAAAAGCCAAAAAGATTTTATTTCTTATTTGTTTTCGACCAATCGACATGTGATACAAAATCAAATTTCAAATCTATATCTTGGATTCTCGAAGAGAAGTTTTGCGCCAAGATTAAATTAATTTTCAAAAGAAAAGGAAATTGCGTTTCTGTCTTATGACATTGCAGGTTATGGATATCAAATACTCAAGCATGGTGAGAGGGGGAGTTTGAAGTATTTTTTACAAGTGGATCTTGAAGTTCAAAGTTAATTCAAGAGTGATCCATCCATGCAAGCTTTATTTCTGACAAGATTTCAAGTCAAAGATCAGATGCAGCAATGTTGAAGATTGAAGACTGAAGTTTAGTTAGAAAATAGATACACTACACGTTAAGGGGGAGTCTGTAGAAGCATATTTCTATGCTATGATGTGTCTCGTGTATTGTATCTATGTGAGCGAGTCTTTGTATGAAGTGTAATGACTATATCATTGGCACCGGACCATTTGGTCCGGCGGACCAAATGGTCCGGGCGTACCATTTGGTACGCAGCCTTTATAGTCACTTACTATAAATAGGTTGTATTAGAATGTGCATAGGAGCGAGTTGAACACTTCTGTCATTCTACACCTTTCTGTGTGTGTTTCTAGAGAGAGAAACTAGAGAGCTTGTGTTTGTATCTTCAAGTGATTCAATAACAATTCTCTTATTTACATCCGTGTTCATTACGTTTGATCAAAGCATGCAGTAGTAAGATCGTATCTCAATTCTACAATTGGTTTTCTCCTAAAAGATAGCTCCAAAATATAGGCGTTAAAACCAATGCTTCTTTCTGCTATTTTTTATCCCTCTCCCCCATGACATACTCTGTTTAACATCTCTATTTATATTTTTGATCTCACGTCTTTCTCAGGAGCTTTCGGTACAACACTACCATCAAGCCAGATTGATCAATCAAGGTACTAATTTTGACGAGCCCTCTTTTTATCTTCAACTGTCTTTGGTATGGTCGAGAATTTATGAAAAACATTGTTTCTTTTGGTATAAATTTGATATGGTATTCACTTTTAAATCTAGTATTATATGTTGACTTGATAGATGCTAACTTTTTTAATAACTATTAAATACAGCAAAATGTCAAGACGAGGCGGGATGCTTAAAAGAGGTGGAGATGGACGCCGTACTGGTATGTGACAGATTAATTTATTTTTATTATTAGGTACAAAGGGGTGTGTGTAGTCCACTTTAAAACGGTAGAACCGTCCAAACCGCTCATTTCGTAGAATTTTTTTACTTTTACTTCGTCAAATAAAAAGTTTAAACACCAGTGAGCGGTTTGCTTTGCGGTTTATTTTAAGTTCGGTCATATAAACATAAACAAGAATGTAATATTAGCTACGCTAATTTTTGTGTATGTTTAATGTTGATATAGATACAGCCTTTCATGTCTCGAGTCTTCGAACTTATCCAATGTCTCCAATATCAGGTACCGGTTCACTAATGTCTGCATATGTATCCTTACTTAGTATTTATACTACTTTTGCAATCTTATTTATAGACACATCAAACCTGGATATCTATGCAGGGCAATCTCAAGACCCAGAGCAAGAACAACAACCTCGACTACCTATTAGTAATTATGTTCAAATTTACTTGTTTATACTTTATGTAGGCAATGTTGTTAATAGATATCTTGTATTTGGTTGTAGACAAGCAACCTAATATCAATTCTCTTGGAAATGATGTGACAAACAAAGAAAGTGGCAATACGTGTCACAAAGGGGCTCGAGAGACAATATTGGGAAAATTGAATTCTGCACACAAGTCCTCTTCACTTGCAAGGAATCAACCTACTCTGGACTCTAGTGGAAATGGTGTGACATGCAAAAAACGTGGTAGCACGTGTGACATAGGAGCTCATCAGACGAAGATGAAAGTAACTCCTGCAAACGAGACCTCTTCACTTGCAAGGAATCAACCTAATCTGACCTCTGATACATCAGGTACCAGTTCACTAGTTTTTTCGTTTACTCATACTAACTAGTTATTCTAATCTTTTAAAAGACTAAATGAACACACTCATCTCTAACATATGTGGTTGTTAATACAGAGCCATCTCAAGAACAGGAACAATCTCCACAACATGGTTAGTAAATTTGTTAGAATATACTTGCTGCATGTAATGTTATTAATCTTGATACGTTCTGTTATGTGTTTGTAGCCATGGCAGCTTCTGCAGACACAGAGCTAGAAAATGGAATAACTGACCCTATCAAAAAACGTGGTG
Organism: Deinandra increscens subsp. villosa; assembly: GCA_039602395.1. NCBI lineage: Eukaryota > Viridiplantae > Streptophyta > Magnoliopsida > Asterales > Asteraceae > Deinandra > Deinandra increscens. The sequence continues at coordinate 8,698 of JBCNJP010000346.1, forward strand.
GAACGTGTAGCAAGGGAGCTCGAAGCATCATGAAAGCATGTAAGACGAGATTGCCAGTGACGTTCAATTTTCAAATGAGGAAAGTAGTTTCTGATAATGAGTCCAAGTTCATGTTCGAGTGTGGCTACATTTTGCGCAACAATTGTAGCTTTGCTTATAAAGAGTGGAGGTCTGTACCGAATGAAGTTAGGGTGTCTTTACGCCACAAGCTAACTGTAAGTTTCTTATTGTAGTTAGGTATGCTTTTAACATCTACATTTACTAACTAGTTAATATATTCGTTACATGTGTTGTTTAAAGACACTATTTGACATTGATGTGGCGGATACGGAAGTTTTCCATGTTATCGATAGCTACATGGCAAGGGCATGGAGAGGTTATCGAGTTGAGTTGCATAAGCACTTCAAAAAGATGGAAGGATCGAAAGATCAAACAAATCTTGCAAACGCGAAGGCCTCACGCCCTTCCAGTGTTGCCAAAGAAGTAGATTGGAATATCTCTGTGAAATGTGGTCTGATCCAAAATTCTTGGTAAAGTTGTAACAAAGTTTTAAATATGTTAATTGTATTATACAATATTTCTGAATTCGGTCAAATATTTTATGTTGCATTATGGTTGTACTTTTTTGAAGGAAACTGCAAAAAAGAGGGTTGAGGCACGTGGAAAGCGTAAGATAGATACTAGAAATGGTTCGAAGAGCACTGTACGTTATCACCTGGAGAGTGGACAAGATTTGGATTTATCGTCTGGTCAAATTGAGACGTGGAGGCTTACCCACTGGGATGCAGAGAAGGGTTGGATTCTGACGATGCGGCTGCGCTTTATGTAAGTGTACTTTAATTTTCTTATGATTTTACAAACTTGACGAAATTAGTGGTGAGCATATATAGTTTAGTTTAGGAACATTAATATAGTTTACTGTTCCTCATGCAATCTTGTTCCTCATGCAATCTTGGATGCTTTTGTGTCTAAAGAAAAAAACTTGTGTACCAGAGCTAATGTCATCAATACATTGCAATGTTTATGAAGGGCAAATGAGACTTTTTGCATTTGTTGTTGGATGCACTTAATAATAGAAGTACTTTAGGTTAACCCAAACTGACTTGTGCAACAGTTACATCTTTTGACCCGTTACACATCTCGACCAACCCACCAAATTGCCAATTCTATGAAAGATAGAACTTATGTGCAAATAAACATTACGCTTTGCAAACCGTTGTGTATATCTTGTAATTTAGGACAAAAGCAGCCTTTATTTTTTATGATTAATAATATAGTAGGTTATTATACAACACGGATTGTACTAATTGTCTAATATGTTTCGCTTACGGAATGAGATGATGAAGATGAGAAAAGAGAATCCTAATCAGGGATTGATGAGCGACAAGTTGATCCTCGAGAATGTACTTGGATGATCCTCTATTCGTCTGAATGGTTGGGGACGTGATCATGTTGCAAAGGGTTCTACTCAGAAATCGAAGCGCCCTTCGTATGACGATCTGGCGGATGAAGTTCAATCGCTGAAAGCTTTGTGTGCAACAATGAAACAAGCATTGATTGATAATAATATATTGCCTCCACCTAGCACACATGGAGCTTCTCAAGTTAATGGTTCAGACTTTCATGAAGAAACTGACTATGAAGCTGAAGATGAAGATACAACTGTGCTTGACAAGTAATTTGGTGACTCATGATTCTGTTTATATAACTTTTAGTGACTTATGATACTATTGTGCTTTTTTTCTTTTAGTGGTTGGATTTGGTGGATTGAATGTAAACAATGCTTTTTAGATAATATGCATCGGTTACTATAGAATTTACCTACATATATTGTGTCTTATATGTACACATAAATATATAATACTAACATATGTTACATCAGAGATAACTAAACAGCGGAAAATTTATAACTTTTATTTATATATGCCAAGTCTATAGTAAGAGAGAGAGACGAATACAAAAGCTAACTATAACTAACTAAGCCAGCTCTTCAAAAGTGTCTTCTCAGGATATCTACTGCTCATTATGCTCTGCTCACCAATGAGCCTTGCCCTTCCGATCTGAAGCTTCAACTTCATCTGATATACATTATTTTCAAGTGTCAGCTTACGCTAGTGAATTCTAAGTTTTTAAAGCTTTACCTTTGAACTCACAACACACGGTTTGGTTAAACCCTTTTCTGCAAATAGTCATTTAAGTATAAAGCACATAGATTTATACATTACACATAACTAGGCACATTTTCAGTAGAACACGTCTACCCCAGTATACTTCTAAACCTCGTAAATAGTCTAAATTTCTATTCCTTATCTGACTATCCTTTCTATTCCATCTGCTCGAGCGTAACATTACGAACATGTCATAATGTATCTTTCTGTCACTTCTCATTTCAAGTACCATCTAAGGGAAATAGTATTGCTCATTGCTATTTGTTTTCACCTCACGAACTAATCGTTCGGTTAGTCACACCACATTGGGAAGCACTAATAAACTCCCTATTTCAGAAGCCCCCACTTAATACTTGACAACCCTTGTGACCTTGTGGATTACCATTCTAGAGACGTTCTAATCATCTGATCCAAAACATCTTATTAACAATCCTACCTTCCACTATTCCATTACCCGACCCTATTTAAATGAATACGTGCCTTAGGTTTTATCAGTGGACTGGGATAGGGTATTCAAGTGTTGCAACTAGTGAAAATCCCCTAATTTACCATCCATGAATATATATAGGATGTACCGGCGGCGTATCCACCTCATTTCTGATAAATAAATGGCATCACTTGTTCTCGCACATAACTACCCTATGATGTCTAATAACAACTCCTTTACCACTTAATCATTTAAAGGTAAAGTAATATCACATAACATATTCAATACAGTCAATGCATATAATATCAATTATAAACACTAGAAAGCATTTTTATAAAACAATATGTATATCAGCCCAAAACATTAAAACATTTAAAAGTGGGCTCATAGAACTCACCTTAGCTTTGCGAAGCTAATATACTCGGGTTAAGTCCTCGTGAATCAGTTATCTAACAGCTTTAACGTAATCTCCCTATGAAGACATCCTAAAGGTTATAAATAACGTTTTAAGACTAACCCCAGTAACCAAAACCCAACTCTTTATTGGTTATAACACTTAATTGTCAAAATGACCGTTTTGCCCCTTGTAGGCAAAAGTGCATTTTAAATGATAATATAAAGACACACATTCCTATAAGTAAACGCTCACTCCAGGGTCGCCCTGTGAGGTATGCCAAGTCCTAGTTGAGATTTATGCGACAACCTCGTTATGCCAGAAACCCCAGGGTACAGGCGCTTACCCTTCCGGTCCGCGTGAACTTCTAAATACCCGAATACCTCGGTATAATTTATATTTTATCAATTAACAAAATTGAACTCATATATACTTAATATATATGTAAACATGTTCTAATACCAAAATCCATAACCCCGTTCTCCCCGGATTACCCGAATTTGGATTGGCATCCTTTAAAACCCTAATTTGACGAAATTCTCAAAGTATCATCAAAATTCTTTTTATTATCAAATAAACTTAGGGATTTTATTCATAATATCATATTATGATATACTTCAAAAGATTAGACCCAAACTTAACTCTGTTTGTAAAATTTTGCCAAAACAACATTAAGAAAACCATAATTTTGACCCGCTTCTCAAAATCATACCAAAACTTTTTCAATCATGAAATTAACTTAGGGATTTCTTAAAACATGTTATTTTAAGGTTACATACCAAAAATCAAACCTTAATTCCAAACAGATTTCTTATTTTTGAAGAATCATGCTCAAGAACCCTAATTTCGGATCTTTTCTAAAAGCCATATCTAGATGTTATGAATCATAAAATTGATTGAGGGCTTTTGTAATACATACCAAATAAAACTTGACTGCAGAAAATTAGCTTCTAAGACCTCCTGGATCAACTGATTTCGAGCTATGGTTGTTCTTGAGAGTTTTAAGGTTTTTTTATGCTTTGATTTGTGATTTAGCAATGAAATCTTATGAACTAAGGCTTCTATTTATAGTATAAGGTGTTAAATATGGTCTAGACACGTCCCATGGTGACTAAGGACCGGTTTTGACACGTTTCAAGGTCCAAAATGGCGGCTGAACTAGATAAACTTGATTCTGTCGTTTCTGCAGTCCTTAGCGGTACGCGAAGGTTTCCTTAGCAAACCTTCGCGATACGCGAAGATCACTGAAATTGCTTGAGCGTGTGGATATTCTACTTAGTCGTAATGAAATCAATGTAAACGAGTAAAACAGAGAGAGTAAATACAAATGACTTGTATTAACCTCAGAGATGACCACAAAGTACACAGAGAAAATATGACTCTGAAGCCCATGAATTCTATACAAGATGATCTATTTATATAAGCTGAAATACAATTGGCCGAACCTCAAGTTCGGCCACAAGTTCAGAGCTGTCCGAACTCCAGGTTCGCTGGGAGTTCGGACCTCAGCATCCTTGTGTGATTCGTCTTGTATTCAATACTTCACATGATGATCAGGAACCGTGTATCAACAAACTCCCCCTCGGTATGTGCAGTATCATCTCCTCTATCCAAACTTGTATCTTGTATCTTCAATCAAACTCTTCCTCGATCTTGACAATGAGTTCAATCTTGAATACTTGATATTACATCGTTTGTAATCTCTTTATCAACAATCTTCAGAAGACTTGAAGTTGTGATGTTTTCTTCCCACTTAGAAACCTGCCAACATAAATAATCTTGGCGCAAAATGTCTCTTCGAGACTCCAAGATATTTTGATTTTGAAAATTGATTTTGTATTTTGTGTTGATCAATCGAAAACAAATAAGAAACAAAATCTTTTTGGCTTTTAGAAATTTTATATCAAAACACACCTAAAATCTTTTTGGTATTTTCTGATAAGAAAAGTAAATGCATTACAGAATCAAACACAATTTTTGTCTTTTTGTGAGAAAGATCACAACTTGGAATCATATTGGTCATAACATGCTGAACTACATTTCAATTTCAATTAATGAAACACATAAGCCATGCCGATTGCAGATATAATTTGTCCAACAATAAACTCTGGCAAAATCATACTCATAACATCTGGATATATTAAGGTATTGATTAGATTTGCATTGACCAGTGTACCCCACACTATCATACATACTCAGATATGCTTTTGCTTATCACATTTTAGGATTTCATTTGTGATTTTAATCACATAATGATTGTAACCATGATATAGTCAACTGTGTTCCATGCAAAAAGAAATAAGAACGTTAAATCGTCTACCTTAAGGTCGATCTTTCGATACGCAGATAAGGCCTTGGATTTAACAAAATAAGAAAATAAAACAAGTTGAAGTTGTATAACTCAACAACAATCAGGTCGGTACTCGCGTACACGCAGAGAAAGTCCGATGAGTTATACGAAACACCAAAGAAAACAAAGTAGAACGTCAAACAAACAACGATCAGGTCGGTCTTTCGACACGTAGAGAAATTCCGATCATTTGACAAAATAAAGAAAATCAAACAAGTTTAAATCTTTGCAAAATGAACACATGTATACACAGTGACTTCTCATTTTATTTTTCACATATCTTATTCTTGATATATCATGAGATATGGATCAAGATGTTGTCCACTAGGTCAAGCATCAGATTTAGTGTATATCACATTTGTATACTTTCTGATTTGCTAAGCCTACCTTGCACATCGATCAAATGATCTTATGGCTTTTTTCATCTACTTTATCCATGAGTCAGACAATGTCAGTCAATGTACCATCATTTCCCAGTCATGTCGGATACAATTTCTCATTTTTCAATGTTTTTGGCTTTTTGCATTTTTCAAATGTTTTTGTCTTTTTCAAACTTCTCCCCCTAAAAATGACAACTCTATTTATAGATTTTCATTTTTACTAATTGAAAAAACAACACACTATTTTTGTATTTTTGCAAAAACAAACTCCCCCTCAGGATGAGACGAAGTGAAAAACAAGAAAAATGATCAACCAACACGAATACTAGCAGTTTAGCATTTTAAAAAACAAAACTGATTTTGAAATTCAATTTAATTAGAGCAGATATTTCACAGTCAGCAATATTCCAATCACCGAAAGGTCTTCCTGAAACACCTGCTTGACACCACATAAAACATTAGTCTCATTGGGATCGACCCGAATCAACAGCGTCTGGTCACCCGGTGTCTTCCACAAAGTCCTTGTTGGCCTTGGAAACAACTTTTGGTTTCCAAATTTGTAAAAGTTTTGATTTTTGATTGGAACTCGAATCACATTCAACCGACATACTCGATTTAGACCAAGACGATTTACGAGTTGATTTAATCTTTGGGGACCATGGTTCATAAAAAAATTGACCTTTATTATCCACATATTTAGCAGTTTAATGGATATATGCAGTCGTCGGACAATCAGCAGCTAGATGTCCCGGTTGACGACATACATAACAAAGTCGTTCTCTAAAAGTGTTTAAAAATTATTTTGATTTTTGAAAATCGGATGAATGTTCAGAAAAAAGTTTTTAAAGAAATCATCAGAAGAATCATACCTAGGAGATGGACTCCTTGAAGATGAAGATCTTCCAGAATAATAAGAAAATTCCTTCTGAGATGGTGATTTCTTTGCAACTTTTGCCTTCTCAGCCTTCTCAGCCTTCACTGATTTCTTTGCTTGAACCGGTTCTTCCAACACTTTGTAACCCAAAACTTTGTGTTTAGATCCTTGAGTCTTTGAAGAATTGGACGAAGAACCCCAAGTAACTCTGGACTTAGCATCACTAGTAAATTTATCTTTAATATCTTCAGCTTGTTCTTCTCAATCAACTCTGTTTCTTCTTCGGTTGCAGATGAAGAACTTGAAGCAACCTTATCAAAAACTTTTTCATGTTCTAACAAAACAGATTTTGAAACAAATTTCGGAGCTTCACCTAAAGGTTTCTCATTCTTTTTAGACTTGGACTTGTTCTTCTTGGATGGAGTAGCAAACTTTGAATAGTCATGCAATTCATTGTTTGGATCAATCTGAGCAGAAGTAACTTCAATCAAATCCACTGGTTGAGGTACCAAGTGAATATTTTCTTCCTTAGACTTCTCTGAACTCTGATCCTGTTTGTATAAGAAATTTAGTAATGTCAGTGACAAATTGCAATTCTTAACTTGTCTTTTCAACTCCAAAATCTCCAATTTTAAGTCATTAATTTTCTGTTGACCTTCAAACACCTCTTGTTGTGACTTGATGAACTTTGCATTGAGATCATCATACTCATAAGTTTGTAACTTCCTGATCTCACATTCAGCATATAATTCTTCAAGTACATTTTCTCTCTTTTGCTTGTAGATCTCAACATCTTTTGTTAATACTTCATTCTTGTCTCTGTAAAGAACATTTTCATCTTGAACCATAGAGATCTTATTTTGAAGTTTCTCTACAGTAACAGCAGTTTTAGCAATAAGAGCAGTAGCTTCTTCATATTTTTGCTGAACCGGATAACTCTTCCAAACAGATTCTCAAAATCTTGAGCTGCGTCTAACGCTTCAGCTTTGGCTTTCTCACACTCTTCAGCCAATTGAGCCTTTTCCTTCAAAACATCTTTATGAATATGAACCAACTCATAGTACTTCTTTTGAAAATCCTCCAACTCTTTCTTTAACACCACAATTTCTTCAGTTGAAATTTGGCGACGTTGTTCAAAACTTGCAATTTCCTTGAGCAACTTCTCACATTTATAACATTTAAATTCGTCATTTTTTGAACTCTCAGAAGTCTTAGGTAATTCTTCTTGAACCAAAGAAGCACTTGAATAAGAATCTGAATCAGTCAGAAGACTATCATCATCATCATGACGAACAGTCAAAGCAATTGAAGTTGGAGTATGATTCTTTTTAACTTCAGAATCTGCATTCCATGCAAATTCATTTGAATGTGAAAATGTATTGGTCCAATCATGAGCAAAAGTAACAGATTTCTTCTCACCCTTTTCAGCTTCATTTGATGGATGAAAAACTAAATGAGCATGTTGACCAGTCTTCAATTTACTTTTCGCAGAACTTGGACATTCTCGAGCAAAGTGACCATAAACTGAACACTTATAACATTTCACCTTAGACTTGTCCAAACCAATCTTCCCTTCCTGATTCAGTCTCTTCTTACCAGTTCTATTGAAAAAATTCTTTGTTCTTCGAACCAACATAGCATAATGCCAATTTAGATCCATTTCCTCTAAATGATCATAATCAATCTGATCGTAATCTTTATTTGCTAACTCAGCATTACTCACAGCACCAGTGATAACACCAAAGTATGAAGATACCAATGCAGACATCAACGCATTATAATCATCGACAGTTTGAACAGACAATGCACTTTGAGTCGAAGAACTAGGAATTGACACAGTACAACCAGCAGATGAATAACTTGGAGTTTCAGATTTACCTGACAGAAATGTTGTAGGGGGTGCGGAACTAAGAATATTAGATTTCCCAGCATTTATGGTTGAATCATTGTTACCATAATACACTGCAGGATTTTGAACTTGCTCAGGAAGTGACTTGTTCACCTTTAACTCCATATCCCTTGCTTGGAATTTTTGAATTAGATCATTAAAAGACAATTTTAGATAATCTTTATCATTAGTAACCATCATCACATAATTTTCCCACTTCTCTGGTAGAGCTTCCATGATCTTTTCTTTCTTATCAGCTTCATCTTTTGTGAGATTCACCAACTTCATTTCACTCATTAAATGTGCAAATCTTGCAATCAGATTTGGAATCGATTCATTTTGATAATGCTTGAAACTATCAAATTCCTTCTTCAACACCTCTTGTCGACTTTTCTTGTACTGGTCATTGCCTTCACATCGCTTTTCTAGAGCATCCCACAAACTCTTTGCGGTATAGTTGCTTGAAAATTGATGTAGTAAATCAGTAGGCAATGCCATTGTTAAAGTACCATAAGCCTTTTTCTCAGCTTGATATGCTTTCTTTTGTTCACCGGAAAGCTTCCTTTGAAGAATTGGTTCCCCGTCCTCACCTTTAGGATATGTATATGGTTCAGAATATGATAACCACATATCGATATCATTTGCGGAAACAAATGCTTCAAATCGTGTCACCCAACTATGATAATCTTCCAATTTGATTAATTTGGGAACTTTTTGACTTGTTCCAATTTCATTATCATAGTTAATCATCGTTTGCATCGTTGCCTGAACCGAATTTTGAATAGCCGCGAACGCTTGACAATCGGACATTTTCGAAAAACTGGTTACTGTTCACTCCGAACCTTGTCCGAACTTCCCCCGAACTGTCACCGAATCTAGTCCAAACTTGGCTACGCCGAACTCTCTCCGAACCTGACCTTCGGACGAGCACAAACCAAACAACTCCGAACACTCACCGAACTCTATCCGAACGTTGACCGATCCCTCACTGAACTCTCACCGAACCACAATAATGGCCGATCTCCTTCCGAACTTGGAGTTTGGAGCGGTTACACCGAACGTGTCCGAACCTCAAACGAGACAGATTTCACTCGACGTCATTTTCTTAATTTTCAACGTTTTTTACTGGAATTTTCGACGGGAATTCAAGTAAACTCAATAGAAACAACTCAGAAATGAATTTTTGATAAAAAGCACACTCGAAACAATCAAACGAACTAAAAAATGATTGACATTTTGGCAAAAACGTAAATTTGAACTCAAAACTCTGAGAAACACTGATTTCCGACTAGTAGAGCAAACCAAATGCTCTAATACCACTTGAAATTACTTGAGCGTGTGGATCTTCTACTTAGTCGTAATGAAATCAATGTAAACGAGTAAAACAGAGAGAGTAAATACAAATGACTTGTATTAACAACAGAGATGACCACAAAGTACACAGAGAAAATATGACTCCGAAGCCCATGAATTCTATACAAGATGATCTATTTATATAAGCTGAAATACGATTGGCCGAACCTCAAGTTCGGCCACAAGTTCGGAGCTGTCCGAACTCCAGGTTCGCTGGGAGTTCGGACCTCAGCATCCTTGTGTGATTCGTATTGTATTCAATACTTCACATGACGATCAGGAACCGTGTATCAACACTCTCCAGTAGCATAATTTTCAATTTCAGCCCTCCTAATTCCATTTGGTGCATTTCTACCCCTTATACTTTTAATGTAATATCATTTTAAGCCTCAAAACATATTAGGATATATTCCTAATTATTTCTAACTCTCAAGATACATAACATGATGATTCTAATCACGTATATTATCATATATTTATCCATTTCTTAACTTTGCAACTACGTATTCACGTATATCATTATGCATGTATACATATAACTCATATATAATGTATATAACATGTAAATATGCATTTATTAATATTATAACTTGTTAAACACGTAACTAAGCATAGTTTTAACTATCAGTTACGCATTTCTCATTGTTTTAACATGTAAACAACATAAACACGTATAAAACCTGATTACTTTCATATCTAAATATATAAACCCACATATATAACATATTTATACTTACTTGAATTTTCGAGACGTTACACGAACACATATAACTGCACTATTCACATATCATATAGGTCATATAATATGCAAAATCAACTTTCATACATGTATAGAGCAAGTATAATCACAACTTCAATCTTAATTGATTTTAGAAGGTAATATTTTGTGTACACTTTTTTAGCTATACTGCTGTAATTGGCCATTTAGACCATCCTAGTATATTTTCTAGCATTCCATGTTTAAAGATAGAATGTAATATACTGAAAGACCTTTCTAGCCAACAGGAACAGCTACTTTTACTTTTAAACAGCATGGTGGAAAATTAAATGGCCATATTAACGTGTAGTTTTGAGCCATTATAAGTCAAATTCAGTTTCGAGTGTTCAAATACGAAACATAGTATTCACAACAAGCTTTTCGGTCGTATATCATACATCTCAAACGGACATACGAGTGATCTTATACAACACTTTCAAAACAGCCCCATAACTATATTTTTTTTATCATTTTTTATGGTTGCATAAAAGTCCATATAACACATTTTATAAGCATCGATTTCACATTCGATGCACATTGCTATTTCATGATTCTTACTAATGTAACATTCTTACATTTAGTCATGAATTCACATAATCAATCTCACTTAGGCATTTCATCAAACACCTTAGGTGCACCTAATTGTAGGTTCTTGAAATTCACTCTTTTAAGACATTCCAACCTACCATTTAGCATCAATTAGGTGGAATACCCTTCCAACCCATCATTATACAACCAATTTCATCATACATCATACATGTGTTTACCTCATGTACTATCATTATACATAACTTTTAGGTAGTCACTAACTCAAGTGTTCATCTTTCGGGGCTTGGTGACTAAACCACCAATTAATTGAAACACATGGTTCTACATACATAAATATGATCCTAGCCGTAAAGGATTCAAGTAACATCAATACTTTTCAGCTCTATGAGCAAGGTTTTCAAAACCTAACCATGCACCAAGATACAGGAGCTCTACACCTCCTACCATACAACATCTCGAAAGGCGGAATCCCAATGCTGGAATGATAACTGTTGTTGTAAGAAAACTCTGCTAAGTGTAGGTGACTATCCCAACTTCCTCCAAAGTCAATAATGAAAGCACGTAACATGTCACCCAGAGTTTGAATCGTTCTCTCACTCTGTCCATCTGTCTGAGGATGGTATGCCGTGCTAATATGTAACCTTGATCCCATTTTCTCGTGGAATTTCTTCCAAAACCGTGAAGTGAACCACGTGTCCCTATCCGAGATGATAGTTACCGGTACTCCGTGTTGAGCAAAAATCTCTTTTATGAACAATTTAGCAAACTCTTCAGAAGAATGCGCCTCCTTAATGTGTAAGAAGCGAGCACTCTTTGTTAGCCTATCAACTATCACCCAGATGGTGTCATAACCTTTAGCTGTTTTGGGTAGCTTAGTTATGAAGTCCATCGTGATATGTTCCCATTTCCACTCGGGAATCTTTAAAGGTTGAAGCTCACCATAAGTCTTCTGATGTTCAGCTTTAACCTTTGCGCAAGTTAAACACCTTTTCACGTGCTGCATGACGTTAAACTTCATACCTAGCCACCAATACTCCTCCTGTTTTAAACTTCATGCCTAGCCACCAATAGTCCTGTTTTAAACTTCATATCTAATCTTTCAACTTGTCCTACCATTCTCTCTTTCTTGATGTTCTCTTCTTTCAGAGCCTCGTCTTGATCTCTTCGAAGCTGGACTAGAAAATCAGGAGTAACAACCAACTTATACAACCTCACCCTAATCGGAGGATGCTCCTCCTTTATACTGAAGGCATCGGCCACTACGTTGGCCTTACCTGGGTGATACATAATTTCACAGTCGTAATCCTTGATTAACTCCAACCATCTACGCTGCCTCATATTTAGATCTTTCTGATCAAAGAAGTACTTTAAACTCTTATGATTAGTGTAGATAGTGCACTTCACTCCATATAAATAATGACTCCAAATTTTGAGAGCAAACACAACGGCTGCCAACTCTAAGTCGTGAGTTGGATAGTTTGTCTCATGAGGTTTCAATTGTCGCGATGCGTAGGCAATTACCTGGCCCCGTTGCATCAACACGCAACCTAATCCCAAGTAGGAAGCATTAGAGTATACTACCAAGTCATCTGAACCATCTGGTAAGGACAGTACTGGTGCCTGAGTCAACTTGTTCCTTAATTCCTCAAACGCACTCTGCTGACTAGGTCCCCATAAAAACTTGGTGTCCTTCTTGGTTTGTTTAGTCAGTGGCGTTGCAATCTTTGAAAAATCTTGAATAAATCTACGATAATAGCCAGCTAGACCCAAGAAAATACGAATCTCTGAGGGTGTCTTTGGCGGCTTCCAACTAATTACCGTCTCTATGTTTGCTGGATCTACCAGAATACCATCCGCGTTTATGACATGACCCAGGAACTAGACTTCCTTAAGCCAAAACGCACACTTCGAGAATTTGGCATACAACTTTTCCTTCCTTAAGGTCTCTAGAACTTCCTTCAAATGCATCGCGTGTTCCTTCTCATTCCTAGAATATATTAAAATATCATCTATGAACACGATAACAAATCGGTCCAACATGGGTCGACACACTCTATTCATGAGGTCCATGAAAACTGCGGGGGCATTTGTCAACCCAAATGACATTACTAGGAACTCATAATGACCATAACGCGTGCGAAAAGCTGTTTTCTCGATATCTTCATTTCTTACCATAAGCTGATGATAACCTGACCTTAGATCGATCTTGGAGAACCAACTTGCTCCTTGTAGTTGGTCGAACAAATCGTCGATCCTTGGCAAAGGATACTTATTTTTCACCGTTAGCTTATTCAAATCTCTATAATCTATGCACGTTCGCATGCTCCCATCCTTCTTTTTGACAAAAAGTACTGGAGCACCCCAAGGGAGAAATGCTTGGTTTGATGAACCCTTTGTTAAGACAAATCTTCTAATTGTGCCATCAACTCTTTCATCTCCGACGGAGCTAATCGATAAGGTGACTTTGCCACGGGCTTGGCTCCAGGCACCAAATCGATTCTGAATTTTATCTCCCGATCAGGAGGAATGCCCGGCAGTTCTTCTGGAAATACATCCGGAAACTGGCACACCACCGGCACATCCTTCAGCTCCTTTGTCTTTATTCTTGAGTCAATAGCATACGCTAGGTACGTTTTTACATCCTTGACTCATGAACTTCTGTGCCTTGATCATAGAAATAATCTTAACTGCTGAGCTATCACAATCCCCGTAAATGGATATGATTTTCCCAGTTGGCACTCGAAGTTGAACTTCCTTCTGATTACAGATAATTTGCGCATTGCACTTCGCAAGCCAATCCATGCCTAATACAATATCGAAACCACCTAAAGTCATAGGAAATAACCTAAGAGGTAGTTTGTGTCCTTCCAACTCTATCAGGCAATAATCTAACATGTCTGTAATCATAACACTTTTCCTAAGGCAGTCTCGACCTCAAAAGGACTCTCAGTCCTAACAATTGGTCTATCAAGCAGTCCACAGAAATTATGCGATATAAAACTCCTACTAGCATCGGAGTCAAATAACACCGAAGCAGGCACATTATTAACGAGAAACGTACCTGAAACTACATCGGGTGTTATCTTGGCCTCAGTAGTTGTTAGGGTATAAGCTCTACCCTTGGCTTTTGGAGCTTCAATCGCCCTCAGCGGCTCTGGATTCCTCACCAATTTAGGACAGTTAGATCTGATATGCCCCGGACTCCCACACTCATAGCACTTCTTTAGGTCTGGACAACGATTGGCAAAGTGACCTTCCTTTCCACACTTATAACAGCCAGTAGCCCCCAGACCTACACTCTCCATAGTGAGTCTTATTACACTTGCGGCACACAGACTTTCCGCCTTTGGGACCATTCCTTGATTTCTTGTGATTTCTACCATAGTTCTTCTTCGAACCTTCTTCAACCTCAGACCACTTCCTCTTTTGCTCCCCAGGTCTACCTTCATCGCCATACTCTTCCTCGTAGAGTGTAGCACTAATATCAATTGCTTCTTGATATGTCCTTGGAGAGTGAGGCTTCACAATCTTCCTCACAGCTGCTGGAAGGGCCTGAATATACCTCTTTATCTTCTCTTCCTCGGGAGTTACTAGTCTTGGCACTAATCTTGCCATTTGATCGAATTTACTAGTAAACTCCTGATGGGTCAAGTTGCCCGCTTCAAATTTCAGAAAATTCATTTCAATCTTGTCTAGTTCATGTCTCGGGCAGAACTTGCTCATCACGATCGCCTTTAAATCATTTCATCGCATTGCAGCGATGGCTTCAACTCCTCGGGATTGCTTTACTGAATCCCACCAAAACAATGCATCTCCTATGAAGGAGTGTGCTACATACTTCACCGTTTGGTCTCCCCAACATTCACTTATGTCGATCAGAGCTTCCATCTCTCGCACCCAACGTACGGTTGAAACTGCGTCTCTTTTCCCTTCAAAGGTTGGGGGTCTACATCCACTAAAGGATTTGAAAGAACAGCCTCGGCCGCCTTCCCCCATGCCTACAACAGGAACAGCACCTGAAGAATTTCCTCCTCCAGCACTTCCACTAGTGTTTCCTCTAACACCGGCTCCACCAACACCAGCGGTTCTTTGGAATTGAGCTATTACTTGGGCAGTAACAACTGCTACTTGCTCGTCAGAAAATACATTAGCTCCTGTATTATTCTCAGGTTCAGGATTTGCACGTGTGTTTCTTCTAGCACCAGTTGTTCTACCGGTACTAATACCACCACGTCTAGCCATATCCTACATTAAGATGAATGACATTTCAGAATTTATGTGACTTAAAGTCTCCAAATTTTGAATACATGATAATAGATAAGCGCAGACGTCAATACGATTATATATATATGATGTTTTCAAAACCCAGATACTTTTATTCACACTCATCCTTAGTGTCAACACCCTTCCTCTTATGGGCATAGATATCCTAGCTGGCATCTTTAGTATATATCTCTCTTACTTGGTCTTCCCAGAGTCCTAGTTTAAGTCTAGACACTGTATTAGTATCTAAATCTCTTAAACCAAGGCTCTGATACCAACTTGTGACGCCCACTTCCAGACTTGGCTCTAGAAGGGGTCACGCATCGGATTTACTCATAAACACATGGTACATCAGAGATAACTAAACAGCGGAAAATTTAAAACTTTTATTTATATATGCGAAGTCTATAGTAAGAGAGAGACGAATACAAAAGCTAACTACAACTAACTAAGCCAGCTCTTCAAAAGTGTCTTCTCAGGATATCTACTGCCCATTATGCTCTGCTCACCAATGAGCCTTGCCCTTCTGATCCGAAGCTTCAGCTTCATCTGATATACATTATTTTCAAGTGTCAGCTTACGCTGGTGAGTTCTAAGTTTTAAAGCTTTACCTTTGAACTCACAACACACGGTTTGGTTAAACCCTTTTCTGCAAATAGTCATTTAAGTATAAAGCATATAGATTTATACATAACACATAACTAGGCACATTTTCAGTAGAACACGTCTACCCCAGTATACTTCTAAACCTCGTAAATAGTCTAACTTTCTATTCCTTATCAGACTATCCTTTCTATTCCATCTGCTCGAGCGTAACATTACGAACATGTCATAATGTATCTTTCTGTCACTTCTCGTTTCAAGTACCATCTAAGGGAAATAGTATTGCTGATTGCTATCTGTTTTCACCTCACGAACTAATCGTTCGGTTAGTCACACCACATTGGGAAGCACTATTAAACTCCCTATTTCAGAAGCCCCCACTTAATACTTGACAACCCTTGTGACCTTGTGGATTACCATTCTTGAGACGTTCTAATCATCTGATTCAAAACATCTTATTAGCAATCCTACCTTCCACTATTCCATTACCCGACCCTAATTAAATGAATACGTGCCTTAGGTTTTGTTAGTGGACTAGGATAAGGTATTCAAGTGTTGCAACTAGTGAAAATCCCCTAATTTACCATCCACGAATATATATAGGATGTACCGGCAGCGTATCCACCTCATTTCTGATAAATAAAAGGCATCACTTGTTCTCGCACATAACTACCCTATGATGTCTAATAACAACTCCTTTACCACAAAAATATTTAAAGGTAAAGTAATATCACATCACATATTCAATGCAGTCAATGCATATAATATCAATTATAAACACTTGAAAGCATTTTTATAAAACAATATGTATATCAGCCCAAAACATTAAAACATTTAAAAGTGGGCTCATAGAACTCACCTTAGCTTTACGAAGCTAATATACTCGGGTTAAGTCCTCGTGAATCAGTTATCTAACAGCTTTAACGTAATCTCCCTATCAAGACATCCTAAAGGTTACGAATAACGTTTTAAGACTAACTCCAGTAACAAAAACCCAACTCTTTATTGGTTATAACCCTTAATTGTCAAAATGACCGTTTTGTCCCTTGTAGGCAAAACTGCATTTTAAATGATAATATGAAGACACACATTCCTATAAGTAAACGCTCACTCCAGGGTTGCCCAGTGAGGTATGCCAAGTCCCAGTTGAGATTTATGCGACAACCTCGCTATGCCAGAAACCCCAGGGTACAAGCGCTTACCCTTCCGGTCTGCGTAAACTTCTAAATACCCGAATAACTGGGTATAATTTATATTTTATCAATTAACAAAATTGAACTCATATATACTTAATATATATGTAAACATGTTCTAATAACAAAATCCATAACCCCGTTCTCCCCGGATTACCCGAATTTGGATTAGCATCCTTTGAAACCCTAATTTGATGAAATTCTCAAAGTATCATCAAAAATCTTTTTATTATCAAATAAACTTAGGGATTTTAATCAAAATATCATATTATGATATACTTCAAAAGATTAGACCCAAACTTAACTCCGTTTGTAAAATTTTGCTAAAACAACATTAAGAAAACCCTAATTTTGACGCGCTTCTCAAAATCATACCAAAACTTTTCGAATCAGACCTTAATTCAAACAGATTTCTCATTTTTGAAGAATCATGCTCAAGAACCCTAATTTCGGATCTTTTCTAAAAGCCATATCTAGATGTTATGAATCATAAAATTGATTGAGGGCTTTTGTAATACATACCAAATAAAGCTTGACTACAGAAAATTAGCTTCTAAGACCTCCTGGATCAACTGATTTCGAGCTATGGTTGTTCTTGAGAGTTTTAAGGTTTTTCTATGCTTTGATTTGTGATTTAGCAATGAAATCTTATGAAATAAGGCTTCTATTTATAGTATAAGGTGTTAAATATGGTCTAGACATGTCCCATGGTGACTAAGGACCAGTTTTGACACGTTTCAAGGTCCAAAATGGCGGCTGAACTAGATAAACTTAATTATGTCGTTTCTGCAGTCCTTAGCGGTACATGAAGGTTTCCTTAGCAAACCTTCGCGATACGCGAAGCTCTCTAGTAGCAGAATTTTCAATTTCAGCCCTCCTAATTCCATTTGGTGCATTTCTACCCCCTTATACTTTTAATGTAATATCATTTTAAACCTCAAAACATATTAGGATATATTCCTAATTATTTCTAACTCTCAAGATACATAAAACGATGATTCTAATCACATATATTATCATATATTTATCCATTTCTTAACTTTGCAACTACGTATTCACGTATATCATTATGCATGTATACATATAACTCATATATAATGTATATAACATGTAAATATGCATTTATTAATATTATAACTTGTTACAGGAACACATATAATTGCACTATTCACATATCATATAGGTCATATAATATGCAAATTCAACTTTCATACATGTATAGAGCAACTATAATCACAACTTCAATCTTAATTGATTTTAGAAGGTAATATTTTTGTGTAGTATACTGAAAGACCTTTCTAGCCATATATTTCCAGCATTCCATATTTAAAGATGGAATGTAGTATACTGAAAGACCTTTCTAGCCATATATGGCACACCCTCTAACGATTTTTCTGTGATTTTATACAATTTTTCTAATAACAGGAGCATCTACTTTTATTTCTAAACAGCATGCTGGAAAATTAAATGGCCATATTAACGTGTAGTTTTGACCCATTATAAGTCAGATTCAGTTTCCAGTGTTCAAATACGAAACATAGTATTCACAACAAGCTTTTCGATCGTATATCATATATCCCAAACGGACATACGAGTGATCTATTACAACACTTTCAAAACAGCCCCACAACTAGATTTTTTTATCATTTTTTATGGTTTCATAAAAGTCCATATAACACATTTTATAAGCATGGATTTCACATTCGATGCTCATTGCTATTTCATGATTCTTACTAATGTAACATTCCTACATTTAGTCATGAATTCACATAATCAATCTCACTTAGGCATTTCATCAAACACCTTATGTGCACCTAACTATAGGTTCTTGAAATTCACTCTTTTAAGACATTCCAACCTACCATTAAGCATCAATTAGGTGGAATCCCCTTCTAGCCCATCATTATACAACCAATTTTATCATACATCATACATGTGTTTACCTCATGTGCTATCATTATACATAACTTTTAGGTAGTCACTAACTCAAGTGTTCATCTTTAGGGGCTTGGTGACTAAATCACCAATTAATTGAAACACAAGGTTCTACATACACAAATATGATCCTAGCATCAAAGGATTCAAGTAACATCAACAATTTTCAGCTGTATGAGCAAGGTTTTCAAAACTAACCATGCACCAAGATGGGGGTTTAACTTACTTGATGCAAGGATGTGCTTGGAGGAAGAAATACAATTCAAATTCCAGGTTTCTAGCCAAAAATCGTAACTTGAGGCCTCTTGATTGCAGAATTTGGGGAAGAAGAAGAAGTAGGAGGATGGGGTTCGATGTCCAGGTCGTGAATCACGACCTTCCCCTTCTTCCCTTCTATTTTGACTAATTCCTCTTTTACGTAAGTACACATTAGGTCCTTTTAGTTGCACTTTTTACCCCTTGTTCACTCTTTAAGGAATTTTTGGCTAAAACCACCCTTAACTTTAGGATTTATTTAAAATAAATCTTATTTTATCTATCTTATACTTTAAATCCCTCATGTACATAACGGGTTATGTTATGGACTAACGTCCCGTCTCATTTATTTACGAATACAATATTCATTCGGGTTTTGGGATGTTACAGGCTAATTCTCTTGTGATCTTCTTGGATGTAAGATTGTAGTGTAAACAACAATAATTGTGTACTATAT
Source organism: Deinandra increscens subsp. villosa (assembly GCA_039602395.1). Taxonomy (NCBI): domain Eukaryota; kingdom Viridiplantae; phylum Streptophyta; class Magnoliopsida; order Asterales; family Asteraceae; genus Deinandra; species Deinandra increscens. Next base: position 28,544 of record JBCNJP010000346.1, read on the forward strand.
TTCTGGAATAGTGATCTAAGCATTCGATGCTTTTCACTATGATGTTTATGTAATTTTTCATACGATTAGTATTTTGTTTAATCGAATTTGTGAACCAATCGTTCTTGGTGGCATTGGCAATCGGGATTTAGTGGGGAAGGGAAGTGGATTACCATATATTGATTGATCATCGGGTGACAACCTTGCGTTTACAACCCGAGTGCTTTGTCCCCTTTCATTACAACGATTGCAATTACATGAACCATGTCTAGGTGGTTCTTTCCAATTTAAACAACTATGGTTTGTTTGCATTGAAATTTGAAATCTGAGAAGGTCATCCTCGTTTACTTTCATTCTGTTATTTCGTTCTAGTATTTAATTTCGTATTTAGCATTACAAAACTAACTTATCAAACGCAACTCTTTGTCGCATTTACATTCAAGTTTTCAATTTAGTATAAACTAAGTTGCAAAAGTAGCACATACTCCATAATCTCCCTGTGTTCGACACCCGCTTACCACTATCTAAATTAGTGTTTTTGGGTTTATTTTTAGTGAGACTTCGACCTCACATCAACAACTCATGATCTGGAGTTAGGAGCTGTGATTTTTGTATTGAGGATCGGATGACGTACTTGTACGGTACCAAGTATTTACATCGATCACAAGCGTCTTCAGTTTATCTTTGACTAGGAATAACTCAGCTTGAAGCACCAAAGCAGAGTTGAGTTGTTTAGCAATCTTGAGCGTACCATTGAGTATCGTCTAGGTAGAAGCTAATGAGGTAGCTAGTACCTTAAGCCGTAAGGGAAATGAAGTTCGAGTGTATTCGGGTTTTGTAGCTAACGGTTCATAGTTGCCAGATCGAATCTGGAATACCCAGCTTGTGATGTTAAAGGACGAGAATTTGGAACTGGAAATTACTGCATGGAATGAGAAAGCAAATCGAAGTCAGGGCGGATGGAATTCGACACTTCGTGTAAGACTCAGAAGATATGGCCTGGCATGTGTATAGCTTATTGTCCTCAGACTAATGGTCAAAAGAGAAGGGGCCATTCAAATTCCGAAAGTCATGATTAGGACTTGTGTGATTGATATCATCAGAGTATGAGACTCTCACCTCCCGTTGGTGGAGTTTTTCCTTTGGCAATGGCTATTACATTAGCGTCGATTAAACTTCGATTGATAGTCAGCTTACTAAGTCTAAGTATGTTCGTGAATCAATCGGAATGGTTGAACGAATGAGAAATCGCATAGGTTAAAGTTCGGTGGAACTTGAAGCGGAACCCGAGTTTATCTGAGAACGTGAAAATCAAATGATGCATAGGCACCTAAATTTACTCAAGTTAGCCGCGATGACAAACGATGATAACTCTTAAATTTCGGGACGAAATTTCCTTAAAGAAGGGATGATGTGAGAACCCGGGAAAAATCAATGCTAGAAATCTAAAACTTTTATGAGAACTAGAAAATTTTTCTCGTACTTTTGAAGTAAACTACAGAAACTTAGATCTTTACGGTTGAATAAAGTGCAAAATGTTATTTTACTGTCAAGTAAAATGTTATAACTTGATTTCTCACTATTTGCAATAGAGTTGCAACTGTTAAACTTATGTTGTTAAACTTATGAAACTTACACTCGTAGCAACGGGGTTGCGATCTTTATTTTTGGGACGAAAGTTCTCTAACAAGGGAAGAATGTGACAATCCGGGCCTTCGGGTGGGACCCGAACTTTAATAACGGATAAAACTGATAAAACCAACAAACCGGGAGTCACGTACATATGCGTAGTATGGTCCAATAAGGTATTAGAGGAGTGTAGTAGACTTAAAACACTTCACAAACATCACACACAAGTTCGCGTCTCGAAACATTGGTGATTAGCTGAAAACTGCTAAGTATTGTAAATTATGTGCAAACTGTTATGTGAATTTAATTGCATGATTTTAAATTTTTATATGGCAAGTTGATACTTGATTTTATTGGATTTGATATGATAAAAATGATAGTGAATTGAAAATGGGAGTAAATGTTGAAAATCGTGACCAAAACCTCGAAAAACAAGAAAAGTCAACAAAAGTCAAAAGGGCTACCAGAATGACTTCTAGGCGATACACCTCTTTCATTTAAATGAAACAAGCGATATGCTTGTTTTTTCATTCCCGTAGAACCCTATTTTTTAGCTATAAATATGCTGTTAACCGCAAATACTCTCATTTCTTACACTCTAAACTCCTCCTACATCCCCTAAACTTTGTCCCTATCAAGATCCTTTAACTTTTTGGTTGAATCTAGGCTCCAAAATCATCATCGTTTCCATTCGTGATCATTCGGTATATGTTTCTTTGCTTTGTTCTTGCTTAAAAGTCATCAATTTTCCATCTTTATGTTAGATCTATGCTTCTTCTATGATAATATGATAAGAGGATGATTAGATCTAGTGATCTGAATGGTAAAGTTTGGATTTTATATGAAAAATGTGATTTTTCATGATGATATGATGATCCATGATGAGATCTAGTGTTTGCATGTTTGCATGTGGTTAAAGATGTGATTTTTATGCATGAATTATGTTCTAGTTGTTGGATGATGTTAGATCTATGATGGATACGCGATAAAATCGCAAACTTCACGTCAATATTTGATAAAAATGGTAGTTTATGTTCGTTCATGGTAGATCTAGGTTAAAGATGCTTGATTGATGTTCGATCTATGATAACGATGCAAGATCTAGGTTCTAAGATGCATGATGAATGATAAAGTTATGAACTTAACATGTGGATGCATGAAAAATAAAATATTTCAATAAATATTCATTTTTCTCATATGAAACGAGATCGTAGGATGATATAACTTGCATGCATGATGTTGCGAATGTCTTATGTGAATAGAAATATGCTAAACGTGGTTTCTTATGACTTAACGTGCAATAACTATGTGGTTTTGATGTGAACTTGGTTCGTATGTGGTAAATATATATTTATCAGAAAAATAAATAATTATGTGACGCATGTACAAGTCCTAAGTCTCCTACCTCGGTGGGAATGACAAGACTTTGTACGACCGCCCCATCGATCGTACATCGTATATGCGGGATAACGCCGTAATGAATTGTGACGTTTTAATATTGTCATGATGTAACATGTTATATGTGATATACGTGTTAGGATACGCATTAGAAAACCTAAATAAATCACCAATGTGTTGTCGAGCCTACTTGTCTAATGTTCGCGCGTTGTCGGGACGATCGGTCAACACAGTTAACACTCAGACTGTTATGTGTCATAGGTGAAGTATAGGAAGATTCACCATCGGTTGTTCAAGCATTAATTATTGGATTACTAAATTGCACCCTAAGGTGAGTTTACGGCCCCTACTCTTTTACTATTTTTGAAACTTATGGGGAGAAGACATGTAGTAACTTTTCTTTTAAAAATGTACTAAATTTTTGTACCATCTGTGGACCGCAGTGATTTGTATATTACCAAGGGAGTCTTTTAGTACCTGCAAGTTAATATCTCCGATAGCAAGAAAATGTTTAGTAGATCTACTGAGCCTCACGAGCCCTGCCTCGGCTAGTCGCTCTAGCCCCACTCTCCTAGTCGGGAGTGGAGACGGGTATAATATTGTTCTATGGGAGTCATGGAGGCAAAAGATGATGTAAAGGCAAAAGTATGTATTGTAAGTCAGCTCTGGGAACGTGATTACTAGGTGTCACAAACTTGTAGACTAGCTATCTACCGGTATAATAAATCAACTGTATTGTATGAACGAGTAGGTCTAAAGGGAGACTACCTGCTTTTAAATCGAGTTTAATTGTGAAATGTTTATTTGTAAAACCTGTGAACTCACCAACCTCGTGTTGACACTTTTTAGCATGTTTCTTCTCAGGTTCTTAGGAGCACGCTAAGGAGCACGTTTAGGAATCATATTGTTCATTCATAACTCTGCATGCTTGGTTAAAAGCTTAACTTTTGGGCGTCGTGTGCGCATTAAACTTTTGAAACTTTGTATGTTTGTTTTACGCATCCGCAAATGGTTTTTTAAATCCTGTTAAACGCTTCCGCACTGAAACTGTTTTGATAAATGTCATGAAATTTTAAACTCTGAACTTTTAAATGCTCTTATTATGCATATAGTATGTTCGGTGTGTCTAGTGACTCGGATCCTGGTAGGTCACGCCTCCGAATCGGTGGTGCCCCGAGGGCGGATTTTGGGCCTGTGACGTGGATCTTCAATTTTTAAACAGATTTGAACATATGGAGCATCAAATGAACTCCGTAAACAATAACCTAACATCAAAGAACACCAGATTTGTCCAGAATCCATCCAAAATGCTCCAAAATTAAGATGAATTGATTTTTTGTCTCATAAGAGGAATTACCAATCTAAGCTCCATTGTTGAACAAAATCCAAATCTGAGTGATTAGATTGGTCGTGAGACACAATCAGATCGGTACCATGGCTTTGATACCATTTTTCAAGACCGATCTACATGTCACAAACCCGGATCGTGTTCAACAATGTGCTTGAAAGAGGTGAGACGGGAGGACGAGAATCTAGGATAAACAAACAATATGATAAAGCAAACGGTTTCATTGATAGTCGAATGATTACAACGAGTCGAATGCTTACAATCTCATCATAATAAATCCATGGCCATCTTGGGTTGAACTCAAACCCAAGATGAGCCTCTCTCTCTCTCTCTCTCTCTCTCTCTCTCTCTCTCTAGAAGTTCCGCTCACACCACTCAAAAGAATCATCTTCTTACTAATGGAGCACTACCACCTCTATATATAGGGAAAGCCTATGTGCTCACTAACCCGCTAACTAGGGAAACACAATTAATGAGCAACATATAAATAAAATCAACTAAAATATATATTAATTAAATCAAAGTTGATTTTATTAATTTGAAGCTTGACTCGCTCAAACCGAACTCTTGTTGACTTTTAGTTTACCGTTGACCCGTACGACTGACTTTTCAAGAAAAACTTCTTCGGTCTAATCTTGCAAGCTTCAATCATCACAACCCAGTATCTGAATCATATCATAATGGATTCTTCAACCAAATGCTTAGTCAACAGATTTGATGGCGTCAGTTACCAAAATCTAGCTCCAACGAATAGGAATCGGTTCATTCTCGACTATGGCAGTTATAGTCAATTCCCCATTGATCTCAAACATTTCAAAGGAATTCCAAAAGTCTACCATATACTTTTTATAAACAGGCACATTTTCAGTGATGGCAAATGAAATGTCAGAAGCAATAAGGAAGTCAATGATTTGATGAAAATCCTTTGAAGATGAAAGAGTCTTATCAAGACAGGCAACTCTATTATGTGTAGGTTCAAATTTAATATCCATATCTGTAACTAAAGTGACAAAAAACATATTAGAAATGACAAATACTAAGTAAATAAAATTTGTGAAAATTTCGAACAATTCACAGAACAATCTCGTAAAAGGAGATAACTCGCAAAATTTCAACAGTGCAAGAAAATCTTCGATTATCGGAGAAAGCGAATCGTTGTTCTTGCATTATTAACACAAACCGTTGAAATTAGCGATTGAAACGCGATGTTTCATGCATTATTAACACAAATCAAAGAAACAATTGCTTCAATTCGCAACGCGATATTGTAGAAGACAATTCAGTAAACCCTTATGAAAAACATTCGAAACACAAGTAAAAATTAATGAAAAAAGAGAACAATCCCGAAGGAAAAATAGCACAAAGAAGTAAGAGCCAATATGAACGAGAAGGATTTAGATGGTGATTGCTGAGGATTTCGCAGACAATCAGCGACAGGGACGAAAGGATTAAAATTTTGAATTTTGCCATCAAAATATCATTAAATAGGGTTTTAAATTTTTTTCTCGCAGAACCTACTTTTTCGCAAAAAGAGTTTTTGTAAAAATTTCCAAGTGTGATCTTTGAGACAATTTTGTTTATTCTAAAAAATATGCCATGATTTATTTAAACACTTACATTCACTATTAAAAGTAACACAAGAACAAACACTTATATATATCTATTACTATATATAATACATATTGGAGAGAGAAAATAGAGTGTCTTAATTTTTAAGACGCGTACAAGTCAACATGCAATATGTACAAGTCGACAAAGCATGAACATATGTTGGCTGAGAGACGGTACTTCTTTTGTTTTACGAATACAAACCCTAATTCACGCCGTCTCTTTTCCCGTATTCTCTCTCAAACCCTAAATCTCGCTTCCGCCTCTTCTGATCATCTCTCAAGATCATCCATGGCTGGGTAAATCATTGAAGCAAAAAAGTACCAGTGCGACAAGCAAACGAGAATTAGCAGTGAGTTTTTAGTTTCCCTCAAAGTAGGTAATTTGGTGCAGAAATCAGTGAAGATGGCTTCGTAGCCCTTGCGCGACCCAGGAGTTCAAGGATTCTTCTGCTTCTTTGCTTCTTTAAATCCCTCACGGCCGAACGAAAAGTGCTCTTTCCAGATCTGTAATTCCATTTTTTTCATCATCAGCTTTTTCAGTTTTGCTGGCTCCAAGCTTTTTCGCAGTGGCGGTACTTCTTTGGTACAAACCCTAATCACGCTTTCGCCTCTCTTCTGCAAGTGATTTTTGTTAATCTGGTAGGTTTTTCATCTTCAATCATACTCGAGAAAGTCGTATTCACGTTTTAATTTATCTGGTTCGTTGTTTGTTTGATTATGTTTCGTGATTTACTGATTTTTTCTGCAGGTTCTTTGTTCAAACTAATTTGTACTAATTCTGTAGTGAATCGTACCTATGAAGATATGTGTCAATCAGAATGGTAGCCGTGAATCAATCGATTGCTTGAATACAAGATATTGTTTTCTTAGTAGTTTGATTGAATACAAGATATTGTTTTCTTAGTAAATCAGTAAACATCATCCATAAGTCATAGGGTTTTTGTGGTTCCCTGTCTCACTAGGTTTTTTTGTTTTTCTATTAACATATAAACATTTTTTATCACTTCATGTTTTACAGATTTGAGATTGGATGTGTAAACCCTCGAGGTTTTTTGTTTTTCTATAAATATACATACATTTTTATAGGTTCATGTTTTACAGATTTGTCATTGTTTGGAAAAGAAGTCTAGGCAGATTTATAAGCCTTTGTACGATGTTGGTATGTACAGAAATCTCACTCTGCTACTGTCTTTCTCCATATTTTTCTATTTATAGGTGAAGGAGTTCGTTGATCTGGTGGGTAATCTGTTTATCTATGTTTTGCTTTGTCTAAAGGTTAGCCTATCTCCCTTTTTGACTTCATTTCTTGGTTTTTACATTTAATTCATAATTTTTTTTTAGTTTGCAGTTTTCAATTTGCTTCACTCTAATCGATTTCCTTGGTTATGTGTTTGCATATTTTTTACTCCATAAGCAGCTCTTACGGAGCTGATCGGGTTACCATCTCATTTCATCCTCTGTTCGCCTAAGTACTGGTAAGGATTTTTTTTATAATTCAGTTTCTGTAAAAGAGTTCATTCTTTTATTTATTTTTTCATATTCACCGACATAAAGCTAACTTAACTGAGCTTAATCTACATACTGAAGCTCAAATTTTAATATTCTTAATTGTTTCACGAACTTGAAAAGGATTTTAACGGGTTGTATATTTCATATAGTTGTGATTTTTGTGACCAAGGAGGGTATGAAATTTTCAACATTTGGTTAACTCGGATTCCCCTTCAATGCGTCAAAAGTGATGCACAAATTGAGTTTTTGATGCTATAACCAACAATTTTTAACTGATGGTTGCTATTTTCTCTTTGGTTTAACTCTTGGTCCGGTACAAAGTTATCCAACTTTTCCAACTTATTTGTATATCTCAACTAAAATCAATTTATAATTTTTTGTCTCTCTATGCAGGAAAGGATTTTAGCACTATATGCATAATATTTCTTGAAACAGGAGGCTACTTATTTATATCCATCAAGGTTTGTTAGTTTGTTCTTGCAATGACTAGCCAAAATTTCAATGGTTACTTCAACTAATAAGTTAAAAATGCTTTTCTTTCTTTGGCTCAATGGCTGTTGCAAAACAGGTCTGTATTTTACTTCATTTTTGTGCATATAGATCTATGTTTGGTCACAAGTACATCAGAGGCTTTCAAACACTATTTTTTGGACAATTTGGACTTCCATTTTGTAGAAAATATTTTATTTTTTGCACAAAAACATAATATGAGTTTTTTATGATTTTTTTTACCGGGAGAAAATACAAATTACATAATTACATAGGCTTTTAGCGGATAAAAATTTATGGGGTATAAAATAGTTTAAGGAATATTAGTAAGTATTTGAGTTCAAATTTTGAGTTCATCTTTAATATTAGTAAGTATTTGAGTTCAAGAAATCTATCTTTCATGTAGAATTTTAGTTAAATGCGATATTTGGTTTAATATCTGACGGGTTTGTGATGTTGTTAGGCTAAAATCATAATTACAACATGATTGTAACAATCAGTTGCAATTGACATGCCTATGGAGGTTAAGTCAGTGGTGACATGCATGAGGTAATTAGGATGGATGGGAGGTTTATACATGAGGTGTTGGTGACCTAAAGTCACGATTGCGGAAGCGGCGTAGAAGATTGATACGGACGAATTGGCTAATTTTCTGATGGATGTGATGGTGAGTTACTTAGTAGATGTTGTATTATAATTCAATGTTCTGCTATGATTTTTCCATTATATCACCCTAAAAGGATTATATCACACGAATTGGCTATGATTATGTTTTGCTTCTCCCCATGTTTTTAGCCTTGAAATCCTTTTGTTTATCCCTTTACTTTTCATCCAATTTTATATCTGGCTTTATAGGTTGTATTCTCCACTAATTTTGAGAGATATCGTCTCTGGTGTGTTCTGCATCTTCAATTGGTGAGCAGCGTTGCTACTGCTGTGTTTGTATTTTTGTTGTTCTTCATAGAGAATCAATTGGATGTAAGTATTTTAATCATCACTGATTTAATTTGAAGTAGATTATGCACAACTATTTGCTTATGAATCAGTTGATTTGTTAATGAGTTTTTATTCATTTAGTGGTGTCAAATTGGTAATATCTGTATATTATTTCTCAATAAAATTTCACAATCAATAACAGGCTATATACAATATTTTGAAGCCAGAAGAAGGTGGGGAAAGTGTTGCTGATGTTGTTTCTAGACTCGCATCAGCAGCTCGAAAGAAATATTGGATTGACAAGGTAGCCAGTGTAATCTTGATATTCGAATATGATGTTCACATATTTTGGTTTAATTTGCTTTAACTTATGCATAAATCATTCCAATATTTATATGATTATGTATAATAATTGTACGAGCGATGTGGGAATATCCTTTTGCTGTAGTTGGTGTGAACAATTATGTTCATGCGTATTCATATATTGGATCTTCAAGCAGGTTCAGTAAATTTCAGTTTTTCTGGACTAATAACATATCCATGTTGGATCTGATGAATTTGGAAACTTGAAAAAAGCTTGGTGCCAAAGCACAACAAAAGAAGCTGATCAGATACTAGAACTGGGCGGGCAGGATGGGACGTTTAGGAGCAAGGTACTCCTTATCTTTCTTTTGATCTACTTTTCGATATTTATTCATTAGCATTTGTAAGCTTAAAAATATAATAAAATAATAATTTATTTTAGCATTAATGTAGGAGTAGAAGTCTTGAAAGAAAGAAGCTATTTTCTCATGTTTATTAACTTTATCTATTTTGTTTAAGGGAATATCTATTATTTGTTTTTTTACATTGTGTACCAATCATATTGATCTTCTTTGGTTAACAAAAGTTGCAGTAGGTGATAATTTACTACTGTTTAGGTATAGCTTAATTTGTTTAGCCTTAAGTGATATACTATGACAGCCGTAAGGCCTGTAACTGATGCAGGCATATGTAATGATTTTTGTTTTGGGTTTTTGCGGAGTGGCAACCAGATTCAGTTTTTGAAGATATTAAAAATATGGTTCGCTCTTATGTCGAGAAGGTAACTGTTTGGATAATCCTACTATATAATTAAGTCTGTTTATCACTGGAAGGTTTAAAAAACTTTTCTTTATATACATTTTCGTAATATAATCAGTAAACATTAGCTTTGTGATTTAAATTAAAGTAACTGCAGGTTGAGTTATGCATTTTCGTACCTAATGTAGAATCCTAACTCTGTGTACTATGCATGCTATTGGGTTATGCATCATTCTAGGTCATCTAGGTAGGAGGAGTGGAGCAAGGATTAACTTAGTAATATAAGTCAAAGTGGCTGAAATATCCCTCTTCTCTTTGACATAAGTCTTGATTTTTTGTTATTAGTTTGGCTAAGAGTATTTTGTAGGTTAAATTACAAGACTCCTTAGGATAAATGTATAGTTGTATTTGGCTAAGTGTATAATCATAAATTCCAAGGCTTTGGCTAAAAGTGAATTGCCATAGGAGAAGTGTATAGTTGTATTTTTTGTCATTTAGCTATAGTAACAGATTTACTATCTAATTATTGTTACCTCATTATTACTTAAATTCCTAAATTTATTGAACGCTTCCTTTTTAGATGCGGTGTGTACAAATTGTCAACCCGAGCGAAACGAGTAAGATAAAGTGTATCAACAAGCATGTTTGAAGTAGCTGCTTCACAATTGATAAATTAGTATGATTGACCTGAAAGAGTTAGAGGTGCAAGCACCTCTATTTTGCAGCAAATTGAGTATTTGGTTATGTAATTCAGATATCTTTGAACAACTATGAGTGTTGTTTTTAGTGCGACTCCGTTGGCATGAGTACTTTGATATCTTTGAACATGAGTTGTTTTTAGTTTTTGTAGTTACGAATTCTTTGATATTTGATATCTTTGATTCTTTGAACGTAAGTTGCTCTTAGTTTTTACAGGTAAAAATACATCAAATGTTTTGTTATAACACTTGTGGGTTGTTTGATAACATGTCAATTTAGTGTGTATTAGAGTGTACCGACCATTTTTTTATTCTTGTTTGATAACATGTCAATTTAGTGTGTATTAGAGTGTACCGACCATTTTTTTATTCTAATGTAGACATGTTTAGTGTATTCGCAATACCTCATGCCCCACTCATAAACATAACCCGTCCCTCTCAACGCGTAGTGGGGCTCCCCATTATTTATTATAATTTGAGATGTTAAGAACAAAGTTTTCACATCTTTGGTATATATAGTCACATGATATCACTAGACAAAAGGAACTGATTTTTACCTTATACTTAAAAGGGATTAGATTTAAGTATGATAGTGAGAAAAATTGTAATCTCAACGAAGGTTGTAATAAATGCTAGAACAAACATATTTAGAGACTCTTGACGATTGTTTCCATCAAAAGTAAATGTTGAATCACTTGAAACAAAATATTCTACACTAGACGCATGAAAGATTTGCTAAAAATTGCTTCTTATGTAAGTATGTTTTAATTACTTCTGTTTCTTTTGTGTTTTTTTTTTTCTACATTTTTTGTTTTCAGATCTCCCATGAAAAAGATAGACTACATAGATATTACGAATGTGGAAATTAACATACATTTAGAAATTTTTTTATTAAATAGACACGTTAACCTACTATCATAAGTAAAAACATGGTATTAGAACATTCACTGAAAGTTAAATAACCTAACTAGAACAAAAAAAAGTATGGGTGACTTAATTGGAACAAACTTGAAACTTGATTACTATTTTATAAAGTTTTCTGTCAAATTAATGTGCATTTAAAAAGGCTTGTTAGTTGCAACATTCGTTAAGGCCAATCAATGTTGGCTTTGAATTTTGTTTTGTAATATTCATTTGTTAAGACATTAGTCACCCTCTCCTTTGGTTGTTGTTTTCTATTAGAAATAATATATTACGAGACTATTAATAAACTAACAGAAAACAAGTTATGTGTTTCATAATTGATGTCGCCGCATCGTGCGGGTTTCCGCCATGATAAATTTTCATCGTCCCGCATTGCGTTAACAGAAACTAATATCGGGTTGTAAATTGTCGCTGACGCCGAACCCGCGAACAGAAGACAAATAACGCGCTATAACTGTCGTTCGCCGCAACGCGCGGGTACGCCACTATATATATATATAAAGTATTATATATATATATATATATATATATATATATATATATATATAGTAGGAAGATCAAATGCGAACAACCCTTAGCGTGCGAACGGTGCGAACACGCAAACAGAAGACAAATAACAA
>JBCNJP010000347.1:0-39786 GCA_039602395.1 Deinandra increscens subsp. villosa
ACTTGTAAATTCTATTATGATCATCCCTCATTGGTTGTCCGCAGATTCCATTATCAAGAAGTGCATCCACGGCTTCTTGTAGCAATTTTTCCTGAGATATTATTAATTCTTCTGGCGTAGCTATACTTGTTGTTAATAGATCTGTAAGAGTATTATTACGATAGATAATTCTTCTATATATTTCATTAATATCCGAGGTCACTAGTTTATCCTCATCTATATGATAGATTGGTCTCAACTCAGGAGGAAGAACTGGTAATAGACACAAAACCATCCATTTTGGTTCTATATTTGTTCGAATAAAATGCTTAGCCAATTCCATGCGTCTAAGCAAAAAATCTTTTCTTCTTCCAACTTTTCGATCTTCCCATTCATTCCCTGTGGGTTCCTCTTCCTCCAATTCTTTCCATTCTACCAATGAATAATCTATAATCATTCGTAAATCTAGATTGGCTAATTGTTGTCTGATAGAACCTCCCCCGGTAGACATCTCTCGATTTCGAAATGTATCGAAGCTCCGGGTAGTAAAAAAAATTGGGATCCTGTATTTCCAGGGTTGAATTTCATATTCCAATAAACCCCGTAATCGTAAAAAAGTGGGTTTTTTATCTATGGGCCTAGCAAAATAAAAATTGGGATAGGATGTCCCCCCCCTCAAAATCGGACGTGAAAGTTTCCTTTCATCCGGCTAAAGTAGGTCAAATAAAGAAAAAAAGAAAAAGAAAGGAGTTCTGGCTTTCAGATTCTAGAAAACTCCAAAAAGATCTACTCCTTACTCAAGTTTACAGTGAAAGATAAAGTAAAACTTCATTGATTCTGTCTTCCTTATTCTTTTTATTTGATTTAGATTTTATGAATTCTTTATTCAATTATGACATAAATGAAATGTGAAATTCTTGAGTAGTCTACATCCTCTCGAATGATGAATCCCGTAATTCTTAATTAAAGAGAGTACCTTGGAATTCATAAGGATTTTACTTGTCTATGTACTGTTCCATTCGATCTTTTAGGTCCCGACTTCACCTCGACGGCTAGGCCACGATGCCCTTAAAGTCTATATGCGATAGATAGACTCTTGTAACCATGACATCTTTTCTATTTGCTTACTTGAACAGAATTTCTTTCTAAAAAAAAGGAACTGTTTAATTGCACAAAAGAAAAAGTCTTTTTTTTTACGAGGTATAAAATTCTTATGAAATCGACCATAGATCAATTCCCTTTTTGGGGAGTGTCTTGAATACATCCCTAATTCTGAGCTTCATGTTACTCCTACCAAGAAACATGTCAGGTAAGGGCATCCCGATTGGATTAAATGGGATGACAGTTTCTCATTTCGAATCTGTAAAATCAGAATTTCGATCAAATCACACACCGCAGTATACTAGGTCTTCTAATTCGTTAAGAGGTTTATCTAAAAGATTCACAATATAACTAGGAAGACGTTTCAAATACCACACATGCATTACCGGGTATGCGAGTTTGATGTAGCCCATTTGATATCTTCGTATCCGAGAATCAACAAACTCGACTCCGCATTGTTCACAAAATTGCGGGTCTTCCTTTTCATCTCCGATTACTCGATAATTTCCGCAAGCACAAATTCCACTTTTTATAGGCCCAAAAATTCTTTCACAAAATAATCCATCTTTTTCTGGTTTATTGGTTTTGTAATGAAAGGTATAAGGTTTTGTCACCTCTCCAACTATCTCGCCATTAGGCAGGATTTTTGTGGACCAAGTACTTATTTGTTGAGGAGAAACTAATCCAATTCGGAGTTGTTGATGTGTATATCGATCGATCATAGAAGAAAACTTCTGCTTCATTTCGATTAAGCTTCCTTCCTATTAAGCTGGAAAGTCTTCTCAGATACAAGAAAATGATTCAGTTCCAGAGCTAAAGATCGTAGTTCTCGAACGAACAACCGAAAAGATTCTGGAGCATCCTCAGGAGTCGGTATTCTTCCTCCAAAGATTATAGTACCAAGTACTTCCTGGCGAGCTCTAATATGATCAGATTTATAAGTAAGCATTTCTTGTAAAATATAAGCAACGCCAAACCCTTCTAAAGCCCAAACCTCCATTTCTCCTACCCGTTGCCCCCCTTTCTTGGCCCTTCCTTTAAGGGGTTGTTGTGTAAGACGTGAATAACGCCCACTGGAACGCCCATGGATTTTATCATCAACTTGATGAATTAATTTCAAGATATAAGGCTTTCCTATTATAACAGGTTGTTCAAAAGGATCACCCGTTCGTCCATCAAATATTCTGCTTTTTCCTGGAGACTCGGGTTCAAATATCCATGGATTCGCTGTTTGCTTACTGGCTTCATATAATTCGGAAAACACCAGTTTTCTCGAAGCTTCTTGTTCATATCTTTCATCAAAAGGCGCTATTCGATAATGTCTGTCTAGCAAATCCCCCGCTAACCCGAGTGAAGATTCAAAGATTTGTCCTACATTCATTCGCGAAGGTACTCCTAATGGGTTGAAGACCATATCAACAGGTCTTCCATCTTGCAAATAAGGCATATCTTGTCTAGGTAAAATTTTTGAAATGATACCCTTATTTCCATGTCTTCCAGCTACTTTATCGCCTACTTTTATTTCACGTTTCTGTAAAATATATACACGAATACTTTCTGTTTTCTCTGTCTCATCTGTCTTAGAACTCTGGACCCATCTAACATCAATAACCCGACCCCTACCGCCTATAGGTAGTTTTAGACAAGTTTCTTTTGAAGTATATACCCGCATGCCAAGTATGGTTCGTAACAATCTATCTTCCGGGGCATACGATGATTCTTTCACCATTTGGGGCGTTAATTTACCTACTAAAATATCACCTGTTTCCACCCAAGATCCCAGCATTACAATTCCATTTTTGTCTAAATTTCGGAGTAAATGGACTTCTAAATGCGGTATTTCATTAGTGATCCTTTCGGGGCCTTGGTTAATCTGAATTTCATATTTACGTATGTGAAAAGAAGTATAAATATCTTCATATACTAAGCGCTCGCTAATGAGTACTGCATCTTCAAAATTGTAACCTTCCCATGGCATATAAGCTACTAATATGTTTTTCCCCAAAGCGAGTTCGCCACCAACTGTAGCAGCACCATACGCTAAAATTTGTCCCTTTTTAATGCATTTACCCCGCCGAACCTGGGGTTTTTGATGCATACAAGTATTTTTGTTGGAACGCTGATACATAACTAGTGGAATCCTTAGAGTATCCCCATTACCTGATAAAAGGATCTTGTCAGTATCGGTATAAAAAATCTTTCCTTCGTGTTCGGCTATAGCAAGAGCCCCTGAATCTAGAGCCGCTTGGCCTTCCAATCCAGTTCCAACAATGCACTTCTCGGACTGAGAAAGAGGGACTGCTTGGCGTTGCATATTAGAACTCATTAAAGCCCGATTCGCGTCATTATGCTCGATAAAAGGAATGAGGGAAGCTCCAATAGAAAAATATTGGAAGGCAAAAATACTTCGAAGATGAACCTGTTCCCATGCAATAGTCAGGAATTCTTGACGATATCGAGCTGGAACAACCTGTTCTTCCTGAATACCCTGATTCAAGGCCAAAGAATTTCCTGCCGCTACCATATAGTATTCATCTCTACCCGGTGATAAATAAAGCATCTGTGCACCTTTTGATCTCTCAGAAATTTGATAAAACGGACTTTCTAGAGACCCCCAACGGCCAATCCTCGCATGAATTGCTAAGGATCCAATAAGTCCAACATTGATTCCTTCAGATGTGTCAATTGGGCAAATACGCCCATAGTGACTAGGATGAATATCTCGTATTGGAAAAGTAGCAGTTCGCGCAGTCAATCCCCCCGGGCCCAAATAACTCAATTTTCTCCCATGAACTATTTGTGTCAATGGATTAGTTCGATCCAAAACTTGAGATAATGGGTGTAAACGGAAAAAAACTTTATAAGTATCTGTTAATGGAGTTGAATTTACCAAGTTCTGAGGAGTTGGTGTCCAGTTATGCTTAAGTGCTGCATATATGTTTCCTCGAGCCATATTTTCTAAACGAACCAAGGCCAATCCAAATTGCTCTTGTAAAAGATCTGCTACAGAACGAATACGTTTATTTTGCAAATGATTCATATCGTCAAGTGTACCCATTCCAAATTTTATTCGAATCAAACGATCCGCAGCTGCCAATATATCTCGCGGTAACAAAAATGTATTGTTCTGGGGTATATCAAGGTTTAGTCTCCGATTCATATTTCGTCGACCAATCCCTCCCAATTCACATCTTTGTTGAAAGAATTTTTTTTGTAAATCCTTAGATAAGGATTCAGAAAATACCGGATCTCCCTCTACACAAGCAAATTGTTGATAAAATTCCAAAATAGCATTTTCTTTTGACCCTATTTTTTTTTTATCATTCAGAAAAGACAAAAATAGTTCAGGATAGCAAACATTCTCTAGAATTTCTCTTATATTCAACCCCATTGCTGATAATAGAACTAGAATGGATAGTTTTTGTTGCCTACTCACACGAACCCATATCCTTGCTTTTCTATCAATTTCTAATTCTAATCTTCCTCCCCAATCTGATATTATGGTGCCGGTATAGACCGAAATTCCGTTATCATTTAATTCTGACTGGTAATAAATACCGGGACTTTGCAATATTTGATTGATCACAATTCTATAGATTCCATTTACTATAAAAGCTCCCAGAGAAGTCATTAGAGGGATCTTTCCTATCAAAATTGTTTGTTCTTGGATATACCTACGCCTATCGTTTTTCCAAATGAGTCTCGCGGATACATATAATTCAGAAGAATATGTGATTGATTCATACACAGCATCTCTTTCCTTTATCAGGGGTTCTACCAATTGATATCTTTCCAAAAATAATTCAAAGTCAATTTCTTGATTTGTATCTTCAATTTTTGGAAACTTAGAAAGCTCTTCTGCCAAACCCTGATCAATGAACCTACAAAATCCTTCAAATTGTATCTGATTAAATCCAGGTATTGTGGACATTGCGTCTATCCCGGATTATTTTGAAATTGTCAGTTATTTATATTCATCCATATCGAAAAAAAAAAATACCATTTTGGCTGGTTCATTATCTATCAAAGAAAATCCTATAGATCTTGCAATGATGGAATTTCGATTCTATGAATCTTTGACTGGAATCTATGAGATAGGTGAAATAAAAATTGATACTGAACTTATTTTAAGAGATGCAACCGGAACGGAATTGATAAAACAGTCCTAGAAACTGAATTCTACCATTTAGGCTTACTCTGCTTTGGGATTTTTTTTAGAATATCAAAACTGATTCAGTTTCTTATATTATAATGTATAATGGTATTGAAATTCTAATCTACTTGAATATTGAATACCAGAAAACTATATGAATGTTGTATTTATTAACTTAACGCGCGGATATACCTAATCTATATTTAGGTCTTCTCTCTTCTTTTATTGCCCTCCTGTCCTGTCGTCAATTGACAGTATGACTTAGGGCGCAATATAATTGAAGTGGTCAAATCATATTTTGGTAAAGCACCTTGAATCCACTGGATAGTAAAGGATCTTGGATCCAACGCAGAACCCTTTGTGAATGAGAGAGATAAAGACGAGAAAGACCGATGAAATCAAGTTTCAAGGTTGTAATTTAATGGTAAAGTTTGATTACCATTAAACTCCAGAATAGTTAAGGAGTTTTTAGGTTTGATTCATCTCCTAAAGGCGGCTCTCGGCCTGAGTTATATTAAGTTAAGGTGGCCTTAGGCATTAATTACCCATGGTCTTTTTCTTATTACCTATTGTATTTCTAGTGCTTTTTTATTTCCTAAAGGTGGCTGGGACCTATTATTTCTAGTTGGTTTATGAATCAAGGTGGCCATAGGCCCCTATGGTCCAGTGGTTACGACCTCTCTCTTTCACGGAGAAAACGAGGGTTCAAGTCCCTCTAGGGGTATACCAAGACTCAAGACTATAGGAGTGGGATTTTGATTTTCTCTCAAGTGATCCATATTTGTCAAGTCCTTCTAATAGTCTACTCAGTGGGACTTTGTATTTTAGATCAAATGATATGTATTTGTCAAATCTGCCTGGGAGACGAAAGGAAGTTGATTATGGAACGTCTAAAATGAATTAGGCGTTGGGTCGATGCCCGAGTGGTTAATGGGGACGGACTGTAAATTCGTTGGCAATATGTCTACGCTGGTTCAAATCCAGCTCGGCCCAACAATTTTGTCAATCTACTATCAGATGGTAGAACACTCTTGTTCTTAAGAAATACCTGATACGAGAGAATAAAAAAGAATCCAAAATTTCTGCTAGATCTCTTCTTATTTCCCTGGGATTGTAGTTCAATAGGCTAGAGCACCGCCCTGTCAAGGCGGACGTTGCGGGTTCGAGCCCCGTCAGTCCCGACGGATCCAATAAGTACATCAATTCGCCTCTCCATTTTCTGTGAAAGAAGGGACAGAGAGCATAATTGAATTCCGAAGGGGTTTCCCTTCTTTTTTTCAAGATTCTGTCGAAGAAAGAGCAAACGCTAAACTAAAATGAAAATAATGAAAAAAATAGTTAAGTTGATAGAATATTCCATCTTTTCTCCCGCCACACATCTTTCTCATACTTCTTTGTCTTCCAAATAAATTTAGATCATTAAAATTTAGAACCTAATTCTTCTCTTTTTCCACTTCGCATGTATGGTTTGTTGGGGTTTTGTAGTTCGGACGGGTGGTTAGATTTCGTTTCGTTTGATGGTTCTATAAGGAAGACCTAAGGTGGGTTATAGAAAAGAAAGAACAGAAAAGAAGGATAAATAAAGTAAAGGAATTTTTGATTGGTCCGGGAATCAAATCTTGGATTCGGTATGGATAAAAGATGTTCGTATGTTATACTATTCAATTCTTGACGACGAATTAATTTAATAGCTCAGATATTGTTATTCATGATATTGATTCGATTCAAGATCATCGATAGGTAATGCATTCATTGAATTGACAGGTGAAAGATTTATCATCTCTATGGGATTAAATCCCGAGTTATTGTGAAATAAAAAAAACGATGAGATTATGGAAGTAAATATTCTTGCATTTATTGCTACTGCACTGTTCATTTTAGTTCCTACTGCTTTTCTACTTATCATTTACGTAAAAACAGTCAGTCAAAATGATTAATTACTTTAAATGAAACATTACTTCTGAATTCTTATCAATAGTTGAAGAAATAAAATGAAAAGTATTCTATTTTTGCGTCTTAAATGAAATCCACGGGCTATAATCGGCGGTATTCTATGAGATCCGAGAGTATGGTAAGTAAGAAATTGATTTCTTACTTACCATACTCTCTATTTTATAGTAGTGTATAAAATTTTTTCTAATCAAGTTGGTATACTATATTAGCTTCTATCTTCAATATAGGTAGTTATTAATCCATATGATGGAATTGACGTAGGACGCAATTCTATTTCTTTGATACATCTATTTATTCCGATGAATCTGAAATCATTGTTTTACTGTTATAGAATACATTTCTCCACTAGAATCCAATGGAATTTGTAAATGAAGATATTTTGATTTGAAAATGATTTCAATTCAAATCAAAAAAGCGTTGCAGAACGATCTATAAAACAACTGATACCGTTTCATTCCTCAACTAAATTAGGAGTGCTTCTAAAGTCCACTTCTTCCCCATACTACGAGTGAAAGGGAAAATGTAAAGACTACCATTAAAGCAGCCCAAGCGAGACTTACTATATCCATGTGAATGATGTCCCTTATCTCTATGATAGAATTATTCCATTATTGCTCACTAATAATAGTAGAATGAATGGTCCGGAGTCAAAAAGGGATTCTGGCCGAACACTATTGATGAACCAATCAAATCAATCCATTTCAAAAATTCCTAAATTTCTATACGATTTCTAATCAGGAAAGAGGAAACACAAGTAAAATAAACAATCACACTACAAAGGAATGTTACTAATGGAACATCTAGTAATAAAATAAGAGGGTCCATTCCTTTTTCTTGCCCTTACAAAGTAAAAAAGGATTAATTGCTATCTATTACAAACTTTTTCCTACAACATACCCTTTCCCTCTTGTCTCTCTGAAGGAGTTGAGAGATTATTATACTCTTGACGAGGGGTTCAAAAAATCTATTTTTTTACTTTTTCTTTTCTATAAAAAAGTAAATTATCCATCTCAATCTAATTGTGATTGAATGCCTGAACACTCAGAGATTCGCGCGAGTCTATATATGTAAGAAAGAACTTCCTCCAACCATTAGTTAAATTATCTACCGGCTATTCAACCAAGACCCAATCAGTAGATTACATTAGTAGTAGAAAGGAATCGGGAAGTCTTGCTTCGACCAGGATAATCTTTCTTTTAATTTTGGATTCAAAGCAAAGATTTCTTTACAAAATCCCCAGAACGGATGTTTAGAATCAACCAAGTATTAACAGTCCCCTTATTCTGTTCTGCCGGGTAAAATTTGGTTGAGTTATATGAGCAGAGCAGAATAAGATATTTCGATTCGTTTGTTGATGAGGCGGCACCCGGATTTGAACTGGGGAAAAAGGATTTGCAGTCCCCCGCCTTACCACTCGGCCATGCCGCCAAAACGATACACAATAGGATAAAAATTTCCCTTTTTGGGTTGGATTACTAAATTTTAGTTTATTGTACTTGCATCCCTTTTTTAATCCTTTTTCTAAATTTCTAAAAATGATAAAAGAAACCCCTTTTCCCCTTTTGATTGTATTTGATCTACCCCTTCGATTGATTGTATAGTATCTCAAAACACACAATGCCAAAAAGCTTCCCCTCACTTTTCTATTGAAAAAGAAAATGTATATTTTCACTCAAAAAACCAAAATTTATGACAAATGGGAACCCGTTGACTGAGATTTCGTGAACGATTCTTGGATTTGAATCTAAAATTTGGTTTGCCTAATTACATAAGAAAATAGAAATTGAGAAATACTTAATTGATTCTTTTGAATCAAAAATCCTTCTCAATTTCCATTATAACAAAAATGATAAGTATATGTAAACCCCAAAAGAAAATTGTTACACAGATACAAAACTGGCTATTTAGAGTATGTTGCCTATAAATCAAAAAGAAAGGGAATTTTTTGGAACAAAAAAAGGCCCGGCTGGGTATTGACCGGGCCAGGCCAAAAGGGCACTTCGAACAAAATAAAAGCAAGAAGGTATTCTTTATTTATCTTTCTATTTGGATCTTTCGAGCATCTAAATGGAATTGCTAATTATATAATAACGATAAAGAATGTGAAAGAAATACTTTCTTTAATCCTTACTTGATGTGTAATGTAACATAGTAATTATCTTTTTCAATTGGGAGAGATGGCTGAGTGGACGAAAGCGGCGGATTGCTAATCCGTTGTACGAGTTATTCGTACCGAGGGTTCGAATCCCTCTCTTTCCGTTTCCGTTGATGACTTTCTATTTTTTTATTTCAATTTTAGTAAACGCATGTTTCTTTTTTTTCCTAGAGAATAACATGAAGGAGGACGTCAAGCTCTGATAGCAGTTGTTAGGTATTCATAGATAGTAGATCACCAATCTCACATCTCTAAACACACATACATAATTCCAACGGAAAGAAAAAGGAACGAAAACACGCGATATGTAGTGGTTCGATCTAATATGACCTACATCCACTATACAGCTAGTGATTTTATTTTGCTTGTGCTCCCCCAAAAAAAGCAGATTACAAGTATAATGCAAGTATTTATAGAAAAAAAGGCAACTACGCAAACATGATAACACTCCTATAACATGTATCCATTGTCAAATGACACAGAACTAAATAACTTAAAAGAAGTCTTCTAAAAAGGTTACAAAAACGGAATAAAATAAATAGTCGATATCATTGATGGAAAGTGCATCAACCGTTAAGAGCTCGCTCAATTTAGGACCATAACTTGCACCAGCTATCGAAAGGATCTTAACATACGAATTGCACCAGCTATTTTTTTTTTCATAGAACCAAATTTAAAAGAAAAGAAGGAGAAATCAACTTAAAAATATCGAATACCATGGGGTTTCCTTCCAATCACTAAATTTCTCTTTCTCAACAGTGACTGAACATTAATATGTACAGAGATTAATCATCAATAACATCATGTTTAATACATTTTAGGTAATTAATTAGTGATGGAGTATCCGTCAGCTATGTTGAATTTTTTTAAGAAGAAAATATAGAGGTTATTTGAAGGTTTTGTTGCAATCCGACGTTAATTTCCGACGGATAAGTTTGTTGCTAATTTTCTCCGGCGAATGTACAAATTTAGTGTGGTGCTACATATGGAAAAAAAGAAGAAGATTAAGTTAGTGTCTATCATAAGAGAATTATCGGTTTTATTGTCTAATTTATTTGACCTTAATTATCATTATATTTTATTATTTAAAATGTTTCAACTCCAAAAACAATATTTGGAGTTAATTTCTTTTTGACCTCATGAGGTCTACTCATTTGCTAATGGTTTGTTGTTAGAGTGATAAAGGTGATTCACCTGGTGTTCAAGTGACATAGACTCTACTCTTTCCTTCCTATAATATTATTTTGAGATATGAGGACTCTATGAAAGAAGACCAGGATCTTATAGTCTCTAATTTGAACTTGAGAGTGACAAGTTTTATCACCAATGGGCCTTCGGGCGGGTGAGTTTTTCCGAAATTGGAGATTACCTTGGTGTGCTTAAAGGCTCCGTGCAGCTGGATTGGGCTAGCTGGCGATGACCTTTTGTCATTTTGATCACCCAATACGAACTACCTGAGCAATTCTATGTTTGTTGGCCGTTAAAAAAAAAGGTCTACTCAGCTTAATTATTTGACTATTAATTTTTAAGCTTTTAACATTTCATGGTTTGTGGTTTAAATTTATTAATAAAAATTTGAATTTTTTTTTTTTTTTTTTTGCTAATAGAGTTAGATTTTTCTCTTAATTTTCTCAAAAAGACCACAAAAATACCTATTTGAAGATGAGTGCGTATATTAAGGCAAGTACAAATCATAACATTCTGGCTCGGCTCGGCTCGGCTCGACTCATGAACAGCTCTATCATTGAGTCACTGATGTGAGTGTATTTTGTAATGGTTTCTCATAATTAATCATATAATTTTAATGGTTACAATGTATTAATTCACATGATATATCCTACGTTTTGTACTTGATGTGTTTTGAGTTTAATTGTCATAGGTTATGCATTTTGAGGTGTTTTAGAAGCATTGGTGACTAAAGGTGAAAAGACGCGAGCTTTGGAGGAATTAATCAAGCAAAATAAAGACAAAGTTGTGAATGTTCGGAAGTGCGGAATAGAGTTGTTGGGATTTGAAATACTTCACATGGGTCAAGGATTGAAGGAATGGGCTTTAAATATATCAAATTGGGTTTAGAAAGGAGATTGGGCTGAATTTGGAGCATTGGGCCGCGTCTGATCAGATTTTGGGCCAAAACAGCGAAGCCCAGGACCCCCGGAGTGTCGCGAGGAAAACTTCCAAATCCCTCGCGACACGATCCGGGTCGATGTCGGCAGATTTTCGAGATTTTTGGTATTTGACGTATTTAAGCAGTTTTTAGGTTTTTTTCTAAAGGCACTTCGGCCAGAGCCGACCAGAACTCCCCAAAGACGAATTTTCTTCATAGTTTTCTTAGTTTTTAATCATTCGATGATGTTTGTGATGTCCGGCTAACAACCGGTGATTACTTGGGTGAACGGTTAGTGTTTTTCTTGTTTCAATCTAGGGTTTCAATCATTAGATAGAATTTTTGATATGTGACAATTAATAATTCTAGTGTTTGTTTGATTAATTGATTCTGATTGTTTGTCGTGTACGTACCCCCCGCTCCCGGACTACCTCTTTGAGCATAGCTCTAGGACTATACTTAGCATGTGCATGGTAGATAATTGTTTGGGTTGGTTAAACAATAACACAATCATGTCTATGTGATTTCTAGGTTAAATTCCCGAAGAGAGAAACTAGTAATTCGCTAACCCGGATCCTAAGTAATTGCTTTTTAGTAATATAAGAAAAATCCATCAATTGCTAGTTAGATAATTTAGTGTTAATCAATTTAGTGTTAAGGTAATCAAACTCAATCAAAACAGCTAAGAGGCAACTTTTTATATTTTCAGTATTTAGGTTTAGTTTAGTTAATCTAGGTTAGTGACAGTAATTTAGATTAAGTCATTAGAATCGCTAATAACCACCAACTCCCTTGGTTCGATACCCTAGCTTGCCCTACTACAGTTTAAGTTAGGTATTTGTGTAGCGGTCACGACACCCGTTATCAGTCACCCCGTACGAAGTATCTGAGCAATTCTATGTTTGTTGGCCGTTAAAAAAAAGGTCTACTCAGCTAAATTATTTGAGTATTAATTTTCAAGTTTTCAACATTTCATGGTTTGTAGTTTAAATTAGAGTAAAGTGCACCGGAAGTCCTTAAAGTTTGCCAAAATCTCACCCTGAGTCCTTAAACTATTGAAAGTGCACCGGAGGTCCTAAAACACAAACTTTCGTCTCATCTGGAGTCCCTGGGTCTAACGGCCGTTAGAATTTTTAGTTAAGTTAGTATGAAATGACGTTTATACCCTCTTTAATAAATTAAAAAAAAAACATAAGGCAGATCCTCGTCCCCCTCGTCTTCTCTTTTCCGGCCGGATCCTCGTCTTCCTCGTTTTTATTATTTTTTTATTTTCTTTTTTAATTTATTAAAGAGGGTATAAACGTCATTTCATACTAACTTAACTAAAAAATCTAACGGCCTTTAGACCCAGGGACTCCAGGTGAGACGAAAGTTTGTGTTTTAGGACCTCCGGTGCACTTTCAATAGTTCAAGGACTCATGGTGAGATTTTGACAAACTTTAAGGACTTCCGGTGCACTTTACTCTTTAAATTATTTATTAACAATTTGAGTTTTTTTTTGCTAATAGAGTTAGGGGCTGTTTGGTTGGGCTTAATCGGATCTGAATGCTTAAGCTGCTGACTGATTAAGACGTTTTAGTGATTAAGACGTGTTTATTTCGGCGCCTAGTAGATGACCGAAAAAGACAATTTGGCATGTTCGATCCAGCCACAATTGTGAAGCTGTAGCATACAAACGTGAAGGAGGGGACAGGAGGTGAGTTGTGCGACGGGGAAAAAATGGGAGTGCTGCTTAAAAAAAAAAACCGAAACACTTCTTGACAAAAAATTTTGTGCTCGACTCGGTTTTCGGAGCTGCATTCGTGCGGACGGGAAGCCAATTTTACCAAATTTGCACCCCCCTGTGCGCGGGTATATAAGTAAAACACAAAATAAGAACTTAACATGTAATGTAGGTTTCATATGTAAGCTAACAATGTTTTAGTTCCCACACCAATGTGGGACAAGTTAAAGGAAAGAAAAAAAATAGACTTTTTGTTCAAAGCAATATGGGACAAAGTTATGAATGAAACTTTTGGTGTTTTGTTCTCACACCAATATGGGATAAGGTAATGAAAAAAAAACAAACTTTTTTGTTCTCACACTGATTTGTTAGCGTTTTTTTTACCATACAGACAAGTCATTTAAATGTCCAAACAAACAGCACATCATGATTCAGCACCTTATTGATTCAGCACTTCTTTACCATACAGACATCTTAATTGTTCATTCATTACCAAATGAAACAGATTAAAACAAACAACCCCTTAGATTTTTCTCATAATTTTCTCAAAACGACCAAAATACCTATTTGAAGATGAGTGCTTATATTAAGGCAAGTACAACTCATAACATTTTCCATACTATCCTGACTTTTGACCCATACGAAGACAAGTTCTACAACTCATTCAAAGACGGACATGATTTAAATGATGATTTAATTATTAGATAAATTTATTATTATATTTTCCATATTAGAAGTATACAACTATGATATTTTATAATTATGTTGTTTAGAACAAATAATTTTAGAAAACCATATGATTAACAGAAAGACATAATGACAAACTAAAAACACAATGACGAATAAAAATACATAATAACGCACTACAAAACCCATATAGTTGAAAACGTATTTTCTTTTCTAATTTTATATATAGCAACATAGTTTTCGTTATAAAGATACAAAACGCTCACTTTTATTGTATAAATTTTTTCTAAATAATATCGTATGTAAAAAGTTATAAGCGTTTAAAAAAATAGACAACTTGATAAATAGTCAATAAAAGTGGTTAAAACTAAAATACTAATCCATTTTTTTCACAAATTTACTCAACCATTAATTAGATTTTAATTAGTATTTTTATATTAAACAAATGTAATGCATGACCTCGAATCCTTATTAGTATTTTTATATTAAAAAAATTTGTTAGAATAAGTTCTCCGTTCTGTTCTTATTACGTTGAGAAACAAAAAAAGAACCATAATCTTATCAAAGTAGTATGTTATTATATATTTTTTTTAATGTATAGAGAAACTATATTAAGATAACTATGAATCGTTAAAGGCAAGTCCGTACGTACTGATATTTAAAGGTAATGTAATTAGATGTGTCGGAAATCAAAAAAAAAAAAAAAAATGTAATTAGATGTGTCGGAAATCAAAATCATATTAATCATTAATTAGCTATAAGATCGAGTCTTACGAGATACGTGGAACGATCAACTTCACAAGATCGATCGGTTACACCAAATTAATAACTTATATATGCTAATGATTAATTAAATGGTGGTTCGGAAACTAAATAGATCCTCTGATCATATGAAAAGATATTATTTCGTAAAACTATTTAATAAAATTTTGGAATGGACCACTCCCCCATATTCTTGGATATGCTTAACCAGTCGTTACGATTTCTTCATAATAAATTATAGGTCCATTCCCAGCAACTTGGTCAGGTATGTTATTTCAATCAATTGCGAGTACTAGCTAGTTGGTAATTAAAAACCCTAACGACAGAACTCATATATCACCTCCACAAAATTATTAATATATAACATATTGAAAATTGAAAATTCAAGTGGGTTGATAGTAGGTTACGTGGTCGAACTTTTTCCATAATTATGTCTTAGATTTGAAATTAAGTTCATGCTATACCGGCTTCACGAGTGATAAATTGGTTGTAGTAAAGTTTTTTTTTTGTAATCGGCAAATTTGGATCACTGACGGGGACATTACACCACCCACCCGATCATCTCCAATCCTCATCAGGAAGAAACTCACCACTGGTAGAAACCCCCTGGCCCAACTTGTAACCCCCATTTTTATTCTTTTTGTTACAAGTGGGACTTGAACCCAAAGACCTCCCTCTTAAGGGGTCATACACCTTTGCCACTAGGCTAACTAGTGGTGTGTTGTAGTAAAGTTAAACATATTGGTTATTAAGATTTAAAAAAATTAAGATTGATGAGGATAGATTCAAAATTTCTTTAAGTGGGCCTCGCACAGACCACCAATTAAGCCTGTAGCGGAGCTTCAGAAGTTATAGATAGGGGACCGAAAGTTACGTGACCCTATTTTTTTTTCTATCGCTATGATATATGTTAGGATTGGCGATCCGGTTCGGGTTGGGTCAAACAATAAAAACTAGAAGTATCTAAATTTTCTTCATTAGTTAAAATGACTGTTCTTACAAATAAAAAAAACTATATGTTTTGTAACAAAAAAGACCTAAAATAGATATGATTATGCGAGAGAAATGGTGAGTATGTGGATGAAGAATTATAACTCCGCCTGACATCCTTTTGTTTTGGTCAAAAATTATGAGGTAAAATTAAGTAACCAAATTCGTTTGTGAGGTATGGTGCCCTAGATGTAAAGTTTGTAAAATCAAGTTTGTTGGTTAAAATCCAAGGTTTAAATAAGATGAATGGAAACACAAGTAACAACTTCCCTGAATTAAAAAACACCGAGATTTGAAAGGGGTAAAAACCCTTAACCCTTGGATGTCTCCAAATGCCGCGCGATATGAAAAACCCATTGGCAATGATAACACACGTTGCCCGTTTATTTCCACTTAAAGTAATTCGAATACAAGTGTTTGCGGCTTGTTTGCTAAGTGGTAGTGTGAGTACAAGTGATCGAGAGTGTGTAAAGTAAAACCTATGTCACGTTTAAATACATAGATAAGCCTAACTAAATTTACGAGATTCCAGGGATCTCCTTCCAACTACTTTCGGCCGTTATTTGACCGAGTTTGGTGGCAGGTCTCTCTTTCCACACGTGCTTCTGACTTTGACTAGGTCTACATGACCGTTATCTTCCTTCTCGTTCCTGGCTTAAACACGCAGAATCAAAGAGAAAGATTAGTAATGTTGTCCTAGCATGCAAGGTATCCGTGCATGCTGGGATTGAGTAGATAGATAGATTCACAGTACTTTACATCCTGGGATAGTAATTAAATAAAACATAAGCAGAAATCCTGGATTAGATTACCGAAAGCGTAGTCCCTGTATGCTTGACATCCAGGGTACTAAACTGTCGGAGGTTATTAGTAAAAATTAGGGTCAGAATTCAGGGTATAACAATTGTCCCCAAAATTCGCAGCTTGTTGATAAGATTTATAGCTGTGAATTTTCAAACCGAGATGAGTCATCGTCTCCGTTTTAATCTCGTCCGCAGGAAATGCTTTTTCAGTTTCAATCTCATCCCTTGACGTCTCCTCACCTCTGTAACTTCTTTGGACCATAAATACCCCAATACTCGAGTGTTTTACCTCACCCGGGTCGAGAATTGCGAGCACCGATCGTCACTTTCACTAATTCCGGCCAGGTAACATTCTTCTCTCCGATCCTTCTTTCCTTTCTTGAACCATGACCAAGCGTCGAGTCCGTCGAGAGCCCACTGTCTCTCTTGCTGGGGTGGAAGACTTTCTCGATCAGAAATTCCTCCTCCATCCCGAACAAGAAAGGTGCACATTCACCAATGATGAAATCGCATTGGTGAAGAACTCTGATCTTCTACCTCCTTCTGTTGTCATTAGGGCTTTCGACCCCAGGTTGAGATCAGACTTTGTCTCTCCAACCTGGGTCTGCTTTCCGTTCACCCCATTTAGCATGGGTTTATCCTTCCCCTTTTCCGGTCTTGTCGCCGAGTTCTTTGAGGCCACAAGTCTCTCATACGCCCACACCCTTCCTGTTGTATGGCGCATCTAGGGAACCCTGGATCGCCTGAACAGTTCTTTTGAACACCTGATTGGCCTGCCGGAGATAGCCATGGCTTATGAACTGAAATCCCATGGTTCAAGTCGTTTTCTGTTCAAATCCCTTTCGAAAGACATGCAACTTGTCCCCAATGCTACCCAACATAGCGAATGGAAGGGTAAATTCTTTTTTGTCAAGCGTTCCAGCAATCCTGGTGGTCTCCAGCTTCCACAAGCTTGGATTGTAGAGGGTAGGCATACCTGCACGAGATGTTAGGATTTTTGTTTTAAATTATATGATCTGACCTTGAATGTTATTCTTTGCAGTGAAGAGTTTGAGGGAGATCGGTCCTGAAGAGGAGGAAACGGAGAGTAACTTTCAGAAGTTCCTGGGTATCCCTGAGTTTGAACGTGCATTCAAGGCAATAGAGCATCCAACCCTCTCTCAACCTACCGTCAACATGTCGAGTTGTAAGTTACCCTGCATTTTGTTAATTTTTTGCATACCTGATTCGCTAACATCTTGGGTTACGTTTTGTCTTACAGCTGCCCCTGCATACGATATTGACGACCTCGAGGCTGCCTTCTCCTCCGGGCTGGCTGACGATCAGGATCTGATGATCCTGAGCACCGTCAAGGCTGAACCTACTCCTGCATCCCGAGCCACCACATCCAGGGCCTCTGGACTGAAAAGAAAGACCCGAGGATCCAGCACTGCCGCTGCCCAACATCTCCTGGCCGAGCTGTCTCCCCAGGAACTTGTGTAGCATGCCGAGCTTGTTACCCATCAAGTAACCTTTAGTTGTCCCTGCATTTCATAGTTAGACACATAGTCAACTTTGAACTTGAGTTTACCATTTTGCAGGCCAATTCTCTCCCCCTGGAGCTACTCGAGGCCGCTGAGAGGCGCGCCACTGAGGCTGACACTCTGAAATCTAGGGTTGCCCAGGCTAACAAGGAGGCATCCAAAGCTAAGCTCCAACATGACAAGGCTCATAAGCTGCTGCTCGAAAACAAGAAGAAGGCGGTTGAAGCTCGGGACCAGCATGAGAAGACCCTGAAGGAGTATGTGGAGACGTCCAGGTAGTCGGCCATGATCTCGGTGCTCCAGACCAAATTGAAGATGGCTAAGGAGGCAAAGGATGCGGTTCACACTAACGCCAATTAGACTATGCCCCTGTAGCTCAAACAGTTGCGTACCCTGGGTGGTGTAGTTCCCCAAGGGTACGAGGTTTCTGAGACCTAGGGTGCTAAGACGACCCTGCCTGCTAGTGCATCTGGATCCGGGACTGGAGAGGAGCAGCCGATGACCGAGGATGCTGGAGGTGAGAAGGATGCTGGTGAGGAAGCTGTGAAGGAAAGAGATGAAGGTGCTGAAGATGCAGCAGCCGTGGATACCGTTCAATAATCCATGGTCTTTTATCTCTTTCCTTGTTTATTGTGAAGCTTTTCTAAATAGTGTCTTTTTTTTGTATGGTTGCCGGAGGTTTGATTCCCGGTGTTACAATGCTCCACCCACGGGTTTAGTACCTATGGTTTTGACTTTAAGCCACCATGAGGTGGTTGGACACTTTGCTCCAACCAAGGGTTAGTTGGTTACCTTTTATATAAATATCTACTTTTGAACTATATGTTTGCATGATATCTTTGACTTTTCTGCACAAACAAACAAACAAATATGATAAGAATGTTAAGAAAATAATCCATACCTTTTACATCCTAGGATAGACCCTGATTGCGAAACTCTTTCTTGTGCAAAAAAATGATTTCTTCTGTCCTTAATGCAATTCCGCTTCCGAATGCTCAGTAACAACCTAAGTTGTTGCTTAACCGACATCGAAATCCTAGGATTTGGCATTGCCATGCCATCCTAGGCCATAATCACTCAGATAGATCGTGTACATGTCAGGAATAAATTTTAACAAGTAAGATCAAACCCAAAAATCCTCGAATTAGATCCAATCATACTGGGGTCAAGCCCAAAAATCCTAGGGTCAAGCCCGATGCCGATCCGACGAACTGGGGTCATGCCCGGTGCCGTACTGGCGAATTC
This sequence comes from Deinandra increscens subsp. villosa, assembly GCA_039602395.1. Taxonomy (NCBI): domain Eukaryota; kingdom Viridiplantae; phylum Streptophyta; class Magnoliopsida; order Asterales; family Asteraceae; genus Deinandra; species Deinandra increscens. Next base: position 19,182 of record JBCNJP010000347.1, read on the forward strand.
TAGGGTCCACCTCAAGCCGAACCGGCGAACTAGGGTATTGCCTCGTATGTATTGTGTTGGTGTGAAAACACCAAAAACCTTAAAGAACCCCTATATGTCCATAGATCATGAGGTTGTCGCCCATGTTGTTAACACAGGTCAATCCCATAATCCTGGGTCCAATATGTGGGTTAACGTGCGCTACAGGCGGGGGTCGTGTGCTATAGGCAATTACCCAAACGTAGGAGAGGTGATATCCTCTCAAACCTTAGAAGGTATACTAGATACCTTGAACGGATGAGAGATGGTCAGTCTCTAACTTAGGAGAAACACATCTCTGGCTTCATGCATCCAGGGGCAGTTATCTGTTTTCATCTAAGTATCTCAACCAAAGGAGTCAGTAATTTTCAGGAAAAATGATAAAAACAGGTAAAATAAGAATATAACAAAAGCATTTGATAATAATATGTAGAAGCATATTCCTATGCTAGCGTGTGTCTCGTGTATTGTATCTAATCTAGAGCATCTATGTGAGTAATATAGTCACTGGCCGTACCATATGCACCGCCAGACCAGATGGTCCGCAGGTGGTACGCTGGCTTGTTACTAAGTGACTATAAATAGCTTGTTAGAGAGAGTGTTTGGTGGTTCTTTCAGTTCTCTATCTCTTAACTGTGTTCACAAAAGGATAAAAGAATTCAAAGTTTGGTAAATGAGAAGGAATTGTTGATTGCTGATTACGAATGGAAGATAGAAAAATTGGGTAATGAATAGAAAATGTTGGAAGGTTTAATTCAAGAATTTTCATCACAAAAAGAAAATTTTTCAGAATTTCAAGCAGAAATTGTTGATGTTACACCCTAAAAGTATTCGGCTGCAAATCCAGGGTACACGCGTAGACAAGGGACAGGTATGACCCAGGAATTATATGACCCTGGATGCAGGTAATGTTTTATGACCCAGGATATTAACATCAGATAGGGAAGTTTACCTTTACTTTATTTTACATATTATGTTGTCTAATCCAGGGTTACCCTTATTACTATAATGACCCAGTATGTGGAAATGACCCTGCATGCTAGGGCGTCGTTACTAATTGTTTCGATGTCTTTATTTGATCAAGGACAGGTTGACAAAGTCTTCTAACGGTCACTTGAAGCTAGGAGAAGACTTATTTAGCACGTGGTCAAAGTTTGTTAGCTGGAAACTCGGTCAAATAACGGAAAGAGACGTTGAAGAGAGGATCCCTGGAATATCGGAGAAGTGGTTGAAGACCTAGCATATAAATAGGACACTTAGTCTTTCCTTTTTCGGCTCATTCGAGCTTTACTCACTGTATTCTCGTACTAAATTCTCTGCAAACTCATTGTAATCAATACTTTTCGGTGATCAATAAATTGGTAGCGTGTGTTATCGCTACCCGGGGTTTTTATGCCGGCGGCGCCTTAGAGACATCTAAGGGCTAAGGGCTTTTCCCTAGTCAAATCTCGGTGTTCTTGCTTACTTTTGAGTATTCGTTTGTGTTGCTAAGTTTCTCAACTGATTTCATAAACAAATCTAAGTTTTTACCCAGGATTCTAGTGATTTGTCCCTGGAATTCTATAATTGTCCCAGGATTATTTCAAGCTATTTTCATATCTGAACTTTAGACACCTAACCTCACATTCAAATTTGGTTCAAACTTTGCTAATTTAACTTAAGTAATTTTTAGCCAAAACAATTTGGCGCCCACCGTGGGGCAATTGGTGTCAATTTTTTGTCAAACTCTTTTCAGATTTGTCCTAAACTTGATTTTTGCCAAAATCTATCAAAAGATGTCAACACAAATGAACATCTCGAATGTCTCAATTTCTGCCGTGACTGCTTCAACAACTGGAGTTAACCAACCAGGTCCAAGGACCAGTATTTCGACAAGTGGAGTCACTTCATCAGCTCCAGGGTTTAATGCTTCAACCTCAGCTACGCGCAGTGACGGACCTGTGGTTGACCATGAAGTGATCGAAACCGAAAACATCCAAGAAGACCCTGTCCTGATATCTGATACTGATATCTTGGCCACTTTCGGTAGGTTGGAGCGCCACATGGAACTCCAACAGAAGGTGAACAAGGAATTCATGGCTCAATTGACCAGCTTGAGATCAGAGTTACCCAGAGCCACGACGACTCAGCCATCACCACTCGATCCCAGAATTCTGAATTTCGATACCCCTGGAACTAATTCCAGGGTACATGAAGCTGTTGCACCACTGAACTGGAGATCAACATCCTTCCCTGCTCAAATGGCCCATGCTGATTTATCCAGAATGACTACCATCAGAGAACCAATCACTAATCCTGGGACAAACATGCCCCAGGATGTTGGTAACATTACTCAACCTTTCGCCCATTATTCCAATACTAACAATTCTGTGCAGGATTCAGGAATAAGCCCATCTGTGGAACGAGAAATCCAAAAACTCAAGCAAATGATCTCAAGTGTCCCAGGAGTTGTGCAGCCGATCCCTGAAGTTGGGCCCTCAAGCCATAGGATGTCCAGATTTGCTTCACCAATTTGTGACGTATAAATTCCCAAAAGGTTCCAAACACCTAGTATGAAGCTTTACGACGGCACCACAGACCCAGAAGAGCATGTGGCGCAATACCGCGAAAGAATGGAGATTATTCACATGCCACCTGAAATTAAGGAGGCCTGCCTATGTAAGGGGTTTGGGTCCACCTTAACGGGGGCAGCTCTCAAATGGCTCCTAAACATTCCTCCCTATTCTATTGCTTCATTTTCACAACTAGTTAATTTATTTAACAGTCAATTTTCTTGTAGTCGTAGTTTCGAAAAACTAACAAGTGATCTGTATAGGGTAACCCAGAATGCAGGTGAAACCTTAAGGAACTACGTCAGCAGATTCAGCAGAGAAGCTCTGGAAATCCCAAACATGGATATGGCAACTGCAGTTCAAGCCTTTAAAATGGGACTAAACAAGGACTCGTTGTTTTACGAGGATCTGGTCATGAACCCATGTCATAAGATGGATGAAGTTCGTCACAGGGCTCTCCGCTTCATCAGATTGGAGGAAGATAGGAAAATCCTGGGAAAGAATGAGTCCTCCCCAGGATCCAACGGTTCCAGCAGAAAGTCAGAATCCACACATCCTAGGTCACAGAGATCAAAGCCTTACTCAAGGCCTGATGAGCGCCGAGTGAACAATGTGGAGCAGGATGAGGACGACGAAGAATATCCTTCTTTTAATGAGTATTGCTTTACTACTGATGTTTCTGGTGTGATGTATGCTATGCAGGATCTCGGCGACAAAGCAAGATGGCCCAGAAAGAACGATAAACCCTCTACGAGGAAGGACAAGTCCAAATGGTGTGCCTACCACGAAGACTTTGGCCATCAAACTGAAGATTGCATGGCCCTGCGAAGAGAGATCAGTTATCTACTCAGCAAAGGCTACCTAAAGGAACTATTGGGAAAGAAGAAGGACAAATCCAGGGAACAGAATCCAAAATCCAGGGACAATGATGCGAGGTCCCAGGATTATAGACGTTCCGATGACCATCCCGAAAGAGCATCATCACCACCCCCGGATGCTAAGGTAGTTCATTTCATTTCTGGTGGTTCTGATATCTGTGGTACTTCTTATTCTGCAGCAAAGAGACACGCCAAGGAATCAAAATCAGACAGGGACCAAAGACCCAGGAAGAGTTCTATTCAGCCAGATCTCAAAGAAATTACATTTGGAGAAGATGATAGACACAACATCTTAGACCCTCATCACGATGGGCTAGTGATAACTCTTCATATTGCCAACATCGTCGTGAAAAGGATTCTGATTGATGGAGGAAGCTCAGTAAACATAATCCAGTTAGAAGCCTTGAACAAGATGGGAATCCCGCACACAGAGATCATCTCGAAATCCACGGTACTTGTGGGTTTCAGTGGTGAGACGAAGAACACTCTGGGAGAAGTAAAGCTTCCAGTCTATGTAGAGGGACTCAATTCGGTCCAGCGCTTCTGTGTAATGGACGCACCATCAGGATACAATGTAATCCTGGGTAGACCCTGGATTCACGACAACAGGGCTGTACCCTCAACATATCATCAATGTGTGAAGATACCAACACCTTGGGGTGTGATCACAATCAACAGTGATCAGCAAGAAGCTAAGGAATGTTACACCACGGCAATGAAGACATCTTCCAAATCAAGGCAAGCATAGCAATTAAAGAAGAAGGCCCGGGAATCCTTGGAAGCGAGGGAGCAGGATGTCAAAGCTGTTGAACTAGACCCCTTAAATCCAGGGAAAAGGGTCTATATTGGGACGAATATCCCAGGGCCGATAGAGGAGCAATTAGTGAATCTACTCAGGACCAGGATGTCAACTTTCGCCTGGTCCCACGATGATATGACAGGTATCTCCAAATCTATTATAACACATAAACTTGGAATTGATAATTCTTTCAGGCCAATACATCAAAAGAGAAGGAAGTTTGCGCCAGAGAAGAACATCATAATCCAAGAGGAAGTGGACAGATTACTAAAAGCAGGGATGATAAGAGAGGTCAAGTTTCCCAGGTGGCTGGCTAATGTGGTGGTGGTGGGAAAAAAGAATGGCAAATGGAGGGTATGCGTGGATTACACGGACCTGAACCGTGCATGCCCAAAAGATCCATTCCCCTTACCTCACATAGACTCGATGGTTGACGCAACGGCAGGCCATGAAATGCTGACTTTCATGGATGCAACTTCAGGATTTCAGCAAATTCAGATGGAACCCCAGGATCAGGAAGACACAGCATTCATAACACCGACAGGTATATATTGTTACATAGTTATGCCTTTTGGATTGAAAAATGCAGGGGCAACATATCAGAGGTTGGTCAACATGATGTTCAAAGAGAAGCTGGGGGACACAATGGAGGTCTATATCGACGATATGGTGGTCAAATCCAGGGTCACTAATGACCATGTCCAAGATGTCAGGGATTCCTTTGATATCTTGGATAAGTACAACATGAAGCTGAACCCGGAAAAATGCCACTTTGGAGTTGGAGCAGGTAAATTCTTGGGATACATGGTGACCAAAAGAGGAATTGAGGCAAGTCCAGAACAGATCAGGGCAATTGCCAACCTGAAATCACCAACCAGCACCAAGGAAGTTCAAAGACTTACAGGTAGAATCGCTGCCCTTAACAGATTTATATCGAAATCCTCGGAAAGATGCAGGGAATTTTATGATATCCTGAGGAAAAACAAGAAATTCGAATGGAAGGAGCAACATGAGAAAGCTTTTCAGGATTTGAAGGTATACTTATCCACGGCACCCTTGTTAATGAAGCCTAATCCAGGGGAACCCCTGTCCCTGTATTTGGCGGTGTCTAGAAACACGGTAAGCGCAGTCCTGACCAAGGATGCAGAAGGTCAGCAACACCCTATATATTATGTAAGTAAGAGTTTGCTTGATGCTGAATCCAGGTACTCGCACCTTGAAAAACTTATATTAGCCCTATGTATGGCTTCTACTAAACTTAGACATTATTTCGAAACTCATACAATTCATGTTAGAACTAACTACCCTATAAAGTCTGTTTTGCGAAAACCAGAAATGTCAGGTCGAATGGCTAAGTGGTCGGTGAAGCTCAGTGCATATGATCTGATTTACGAAGCCAGAACAGCAATAAAATCTCAGGCTCTAGCTGATTTTGTGGCTGATTTCAGTACTGACATACAACAAGAAGCAGACCACGAATTGCAGCAGCTTCAACAAGAGGAAATTTCGGGGTACTGGACCTTGTTCACTGATGGAGCATCAAATATCAGGGGGACAGGCCTTGGAATAGTACTGAAATCGCCACAGGGGGACATGATACCCCAGGCTGTTAGATGTGGATTTCAAGCAACTAACAATGAAGCTGAGTATGAGGCTCTAATTGCTGGGTTACACCTAGCATTACACCTGGGAATTCAACACATTCAGGTATATGTAGACTCTCTTCTTTTAGCTAACCATTTTAATGGCTCTTATGCAGCTAAGGGAGAGAAATTAGTCAAGTACTTGGAAGTGGTAAAACGAATGTCCCAGGATTTTCAAAATTTTAATATTCAACAAGTACCAAGGGAAGAGAATGCTGAGGCAGATGCACTAGCAAACTTAGGTTCAGCATTCAAAGCACTTGAAGATACTCATATTCCTATTATTCACATACTAACACCGGCCATAGACCAAGGTATGGATTCCCAAGATTCTGACATGACAGGTGAGACCCTGGTGTCCAGTACCCAGGATTCTGACAAAGAGTCCTGGACTAGGCCGATTATTCAGTATTTGCAGGATGGTACCATACCAGAAAGCGAAAAAGACGCCCGTGCATTCAGGATAAGAGTAGCCAGGTATGTAATTATAAAAAATATATTATATAGAAAATCTTTTGCAGGTACGTATTTGAGATGCTTAGAGAAGGACGAGGCCCAGGAAGTGCTCAAGGATATTCACGAAGGTGATTGTGGAAATCATACGGGGGGCAGGTCCCTGATGTCCAAGATCCTAAGAACAGGGTACTATTGGCCGACAATGAGGAAAGATGCCCAGGATTTCTCTCAGAAATGCGACGCATGTCAAAGACACGCCAATGTGCCTCACCAGCCTGCAGAGCCTCTATATCCAATCCCAGCATCCTGGCCTTTTATGAAGTGGGGGATGGACATTGTTGGTAAACTACCTAAAGCCCCTGGAGGAAAGGTATTCATGTTAGCAATGACGGATTACTTCTCAAAATGGATTGAAGCCGAAGCGTACGTGCAAGTCAGGGAAAAAGAGGTCATCTCCTTCATTAAAAGGAACATATTGACAAGGTTTGGAGTGCCATCTGAGATCGTCTGTGACAACGGCTCTCAATTTATTGGGAGTAGAACCACAGGATTCTGCGAATCCTGGGGCATCAAGATGATAACATCAACTCCAGTGCACCCCCAAGCCAATGGCCAAGCTGAGTCAAGCAACAAGATCATCATAAACAACCTGAAGAAGAGACTGAAGGAGAAGAAGGGAAGATGGGCCGATGAGTTACCCTTAGCATTATGGGCAGATAGGACTACTTCCAAGAATGCCACGGGTCAAACCCCATATTCCCTGGTATTTGGCACAGAAGCAGTCATCCCGACGGAAATGGTGATCCCAACATTCAGGGTCAGTGGTCAGACCCAGGATTTGAACGGTCAGTCCCTGGTTGAAGACCTGGATACCCTGGATGAAACAAGAAATCAGGCAGCTTGGAGAATGGCAGCATATCAGCAGAGAATCTCGAAGACCTATAACAAGCATGTAAGGATCAGAAGATTCAAGGTAGGAGACCTGGTCCTGAGAAAGGCGTTTCAGAACACAACAAATCCAGGGGACGGGAAATTAGCTCCTAAGTGGGAAGGTCCTTATTTGATTGATTCTGAGGCTGGTAAGGGGGCATATTGGCTAGCTAATATGGAAGGAGACCTATTGCCAAGACCTTGGAATGCGATACACCTCAAAGCATATTTCATGTAAGACCTTCTGTCCCAGGATTCGGTTACTCAGGTATGTGTTTTGTTTTGAAATTTCACAGAGGAAATTCAGGTCAGTTCTTCTCACTTAATTTACTTATTTCCTTATATGTTTTGTTTTCGTTATTTTACTGACATTAGTCACATGTTATGTTTCGTCTTTAAATTTGTTAATTAATACTGTGAATTTACTAAGATCTATGTTTTGCAAGACGAATCTCTTAAAGTCCAAGGTATCCCAGGATTCAGGGTACTTAAGACGCAGAATGGCTAGAAATTCAAGGCATGTGAGATGAAGCATACTCAAGGTACTCCAAGTCAAATGCAACAAACGTGTTTCTCCTAAGTATTGAGACTGGCCATCTCTCTTCCGTATGGGCAAATTTTAAACCCATTCCTAAGGTTTAAGGATTATACGTCCTTCATACGAATATAGGCTATCACGCCTCGCCCGAGACGCACGTTGGCAATCTTTGCCTCGCCCGAGACGCACGTTGATCCAAGTATGGAACCCTGGGATTGTGAGATCATCCGTGTTAATAGCATTGGTGGCAACCTTGCAATCCAGGGACATACGCGGATTTCTCAAGGTTTAAAACGATTAACGCGTTTTCAAGACGGATTGGTGCTAACGTACCAACTTAAGACACCCGAGGCAATACCCTAGTTCGCCGGTACGGCATGAGGTGGTCCCTAGATTTCGCCGGTACGGCACCGGGCTTGACCCCAGCTCGCCAGTACGGCACCGGGTATTACCCCAGTATTTAAGGGCTTGACCCCGGAAACAGTTTACAAACTACCTAATGACCCAAGAATATTGATTTATCCAGGGTCATGACGATCAAAGCCTAAGAAAATTAACTCCTTGTCTAGTTAATTCTAATCGATATGTTCCTATTACAGGAAACATTCACAAGTCTCCTAAAGCTACGAGGAATCCTAAGATCCTGGGGGCAACCCAGGGTTGCTAAGGTAAACTCTAGAACCATTTCATACATTGCAAACATCATTCAAATATGTCAAACACAGGTATATAATTAAAGCAGTTATATATATATAAAACCCAACCTGGGCCCGGAAAAGCTCCGGACATCCCAGGTTGGGACATGTCAAAAGACCCTGGATATCACATCCAGGGGTGGATCATTGTTTTAACAAAAGAAAACCGGGAAACATCGACCGGTATACCATCACATGCATAAAATTAAAATTGTTTTTAAACATGAACCAAAAGACAAGAAGGTGACCCCTATTCTTCAAGCTTCATCCTGGGGCACCTCCTTTGCTTCATCAACAGGAACCTCCACCGCTGCCTTGGACCCCTGGGCTGGCTGCTCCGCTCCCTTCGGCTGGTCGATTTCCATGTCGTGGCCGGCGGAATCCTTGGACGGGGTACCCTTGCTAGACCCAGGGCCAGCATCAGGATCACACCCAGCAGGGATGGTTGCGCCTAGTTCGCGCAGTTTGTTAGCCCATCCAGCCACATCCCATTTGGGGTTCTGAAACCCGAGATCCCTTGCCTCCTTCGCCATCTTCAGCCTGCACTGGAAGAGGGAGACGCGAGCAATGAGCCTGCCCTCATCGCCCTTGGCAGCCAAAGCGGACTCATGCGCAGCTCGTGCCTCCGCTGCCTTCTTCTCAAGGTCCTGCACCAGACCCAGGTTTTTGTTAGCTGCCATCCTGAGGGAGTTTAACTCCTTGGTCAGGGCAGCAACCTCCTTCTTAGCAGCAGCCTCAGCCTCCTGGGCCCGCTTTTCGGAAGCCCAGACCAGCTCGAAGAATCGCCCAGCAATCTACAAAAAAAGGTAATTCTATTAACATTTATAACCCTGAATTACTTACTGTGTGGAAAATTCAGGGGTACCCAGGATTAACTTACTTGGCGGGAAGAGGCCTCGGCATGGGCACGGAGCTCAGCAGCGTCCAGGTTCTCCAGGGATTGCACGACAGGGGGAGAAGCACTGGCAGTGGCCCTGGTCTTGCGCTTGGTGCCAGAAGTCTTTGAAGAGGGAGCTTTGGGAGCAGTCATGGGTTCGGTCTTCACAGCGGCAGTAACTTGCAGATCCTGTTCAGATTCGCCTAGCAGGAGATCGTCCAGGTCAATGTTTTCCAGGTTGATCGGAGTGGCAGCTGCTGAAAAATAGAAATGTCAGAAATTAGTCAAATCCAAGGTATGAAATGCAGGGTACCAGCGTACTTACAACTTGACATAGTATGTGAGGTAGAAGAGACAGCTTGGTGAAGATCGGCCCTGAATTCTCTATCAGCTTCACTAATGCTCAGGAAGGCCACAAATCTCTCGAGCGTCCCTGAATTTGCAGGACCAACAGAATTCAAGCTGGGAACTGCAAAACATAAATCCAGGGTCAGTTTTTGAATATAATTAAATCCTAATCCCTAATGCAGGTAAAAACCTACCATCTACTCTCCACCTAACTGGAAGGCTCATCCCTCCTGGTATAGTGGACCTCTTGACAAAGAAAAACCTCCCTTTCCATTCTTCAGAGAATGAAGCACGAGGAATCATCTGAACCTCTTTGCTCAAAGCCTTGAACAGGAATCGGTTGTTGCCGTGAGATTTGAGTTCATAACCCAGGGCCAACTCAGGCAAACCAACCAGGGAATCGAACTCATTGTTCAGACGATCGATGGTGCCCAGGATCCTCCAGATAATGGGAAGGGTTTGGGCATAGGCCAGACCGGTAGCTTTGAAAAACTCGGCCAAGAGGCCGGAAAAAGGATAAGAAAGACCCATAGAAAAAGGAGTAAAAGGAAAACAAACCCAAGTCTCCGAGCAGAAATCTGATCGGAGCCTTGCATCGAAAGGCCTAACCTCGGCAGTTTCAGGAAAGAGACCCGACGACAACAATGCAGCAATGTCGCCGTCGGAAAACGTGCAGGTCTCAAGCTCTCGGTTTTGGAGGTAACGCTGGTCGAGGAAGTCCTCAATCCCAGTCTTTTTGGTTAGGGTTTCTGATCGGATCTTTTTCCGAGTCATGGCCGGGATTAAAGAAGAAAAAGGTAAGATCGGAGAATTTACCTGGAGAAGAGAATCGGAAGCTATCGCCGGAAACCTTTAACTCTCGAAGAAGATGGTGTGAAAAATGGGAAGGTTAAAGGCGGTATTTAAAGAGGAAAAGAAGTTACAGAGGTGAGATGAAATATCTTGAGACGTGGCATCATGGATGCGGCATTAATGGCCACGATTGAAAATGAGGGGTGATGTGACCCGAAAATTTGAAAATTCACAGCTGTGAATTCTTATCCACTAGCTGCGAATTTTGGGGGCAATTGTTACACCCTAAAAGTATTCGGCTGCAAATCCAGGGTACACGCGTAGACAAGGGACAGGTATGACCCAGGAATTATATGACCCTGGATGCAGGTAATGTTTTATGACCCAGGATATTAACATCAGATAGGGAAGTTTACCTTTACTTTATTTTACATATTATGTTGTCTAATCCAGGGTTACCCTTATTACTATAATGACCCAGTATGTGGAAATGACCCTGCATGCTAGGGCGTCGTTACTAATTGTTTCGATGTCTTTATTTGATCAAGGACAGGTTGACAAAGTCTTCTAACGGTCACTTGAAGCTAGGAGAAGACTTATTTAGCACGTGGTCAAAGTTTGTTAGCTGGAAACTCGGTCAAATAACGGAAAGAGACGTTGAAGAGAGGATCCCTGGAATATCGGAGAAGTGGTTGAAGACCTAGCATATAAATAGGACACTTAGTCTTTCCTTTTTCGGCTCATTCGAGCTTTACTCACTGTATTCTCGTACTAAATTCTCTGCAAACTCATTGTAATCAATACTTTTCGGTGATCAATAAATTGGTAGCGTGTGTTATCGCTACCCGGGGTTTTTATGCCGGCGGCGCCTTAGAGACATCTAAGGGCTAAGGGCTTTTCCCTAGTCAAATCTCGGTGTTCTTGCCTACTTTTGAGTATTCGTTTGTGTTGCTAAGTTTCTCAACTGATTTCATAAACAAATCTAAGTTTTTACCCAGGATTCTAGTGATTTGTCCCTGGAATTCTATAATTGTCCCAGGATTATTTCAAGCTATTTTCATATCTGAACTTTAGACACCTAACCTCACATTCAAATTTGGTTCAAACTTTGCTAATTTAACTTAAGTAATTTTTAGCCAAAACAGTTGAGAAAGAATTAAAGTTTCAATGTGTTGAAAAAGGATTTTGAACAGAAATTTACAGAATTATCTGAAGAAAATGCTGAATTAGTCAAGGAAGTTGAACAATGGAAGGCTGAAGCTGAGGATACTGCCAATGATTTCAATAATTTGTATGAAAAGTCCAAGGTTAAGCTCGATATGCTCAACAAGACTTTTGATGCACAAACTGCTCAAGTTGTTCAATATTAGATTGATATGGAAAAGTTGCTTGATGAAAAGAGGGAGTTAGCAAGGGTGAATAAATTGCAAAAATGTGAATCTTGATATTCAGAAAAGAAATGAAGATAAGTTAGAAAGAGTTATTTGCTGAACTTAATAATTTGAGATTGCAAAACTATGAAACGCACAAGGTTGCTAAGAGGTTATTGCAACAGAACATGAATTGGCTGAAGCTCAACAAAAGATCTTCGATTTGAAGATCCAAGTGATTGATGCAAATCATCTTTCAAACAATGTCACCAATTCACAATCTTTCACAAGTTTTTTAGAAAATGATGAAAATTTTGAGAATATGTCACACCCCCCTCCTCCGCACCCTGCCAGGTGTGGGGAGGGCGTTGGACCGGCTGTCCGTATCATTACCCGAGATTACCAACGCTTCTAACAACAAACACATACACATACAACGGACATCCAGTCCACACATAAGAAAATGTTAGACCGACTCATGAGCGAGGATGCACTGCCCTCTTATTCGATCTAACAGAATCAATAGCCACCGGATATGGCCTGGAACTGAATAAGGATACATAATATCAAGGAAACATAGTCATAATCATGTCTTCATAGTTCATTCATAGTTCATGGTTCATATTTCATAGTTCATACATGCCCAAATTCATAATAACAACAACAACCCAGCAACGTTCCAAGTTCATAATAGGTTCATTCCTACACTTGCTTACCTGCAACATAAGTCATTCATAACATGGTCAACAACAATGTTGTTGGTGAGTCTTAACTACTATCATATCATTAACAGTTTTCAAACACATACTGGTTATGAAATTATCAAATCACACCAACGGTCAAACTTTATGTACTCTACGGTACGTCGCAATCAGCCGTAAACCATCAACGAGTAAGAATTCATATTCAACATATAAGGACATATTCCCCCTAGTTTCTTAATCCTAGAGGATCCGGATGAACATGGATAAATCAACTATAATGGCCGTTATAATCCCTTATATGCCTAGTGGCTCAACCTTAATGACCAGAAAGTATATGATAACCCACGCAGGGCATCTCCGAACTAACAGTGTTTGACAAGATAAGTTCATAACAGATATAACAAATACATCAAACAGAATTGTGATCTTAAACAGTTAATTTCATGAGAGAAGTCAGAAGACTCACACAAAGAAGTCAGAAACGGTGGCTAGACAGAAGATCCGAGAAAGTATTCTCTCTTAGATTCCTAGCAACCTATCATCGTTATCATGTTCATATTCGTCATATTCGAGGCTAATCATGTCCCATATCATTCTCAGGTTGAAATTATCATAATTTACAGTCACTGAATCAGTCTTGTTAATTTTTGGTTCATCAAAAATTGACCAAACATTCTGTCATTTTTCTTCATAGGCGTACCGCCTGAAAGCTTTACATTTTTGGGCGGTACGCTTCAAATGGTCGTCTGATTTCCAAATTTTCAATTTTCGGGCGTACCGCGCCGCTTTATAAGTTTCTGGGCGGTACGCTGGAATCTGAGATTCCGGTTCCTGTTTTTCATTTCCGGGCGTACCGCTCTGCATGCAGAGTTTATGGGCGGTACGCCCCCATCTGTGAACAGGGGCCCGACTATTTTGTCTTTTAGTGCCATTTTCATATTTTTGTGTTTTAAGTCCAGAATTCATGCCCGATCAGTTTCATATTGTTCCGAGGGGTCAATTTGGGGTTCATTTATAGTCTAAAACCTTAACCAAGCATAACCCCAATTCCCGAGCTTTCCAAATATGGTAATTTTCATTGTTTCGACCCCCAATTCGTACCCATTTCATTTGGGACAGAACCCTTGTGTTCCTATGGCCCATTTTCTTATTAGGTTCACTGATCAAATCTGGTCCCATGCTACTTTAACTTATAAAGTTTCTATTTATAGAAAAATCATCATGCATGCATAAAAGGGTTGTACCTTGTGCAAGGATCCTTGTACAACCGAGCTTCTGAAACTCTTGCTCCCTTGGCACTCCAATCCAACTCTCTAACACAGATTTGAGGCTGCATGTATGATCCATCACCATCTTATGAATGTATGATCTTAAACAAACCCTAATTAACCTTCTTAAGCAAGAATCAACACATTCTCACCTCGATTAACCTTGAATTCAGTTCCTACACCCTCTGATCATCCCTCTTTGCATATACACAGCTGCAATCGTGAAGGTTTAGGCCTTGAGTGGAGGTTTCTTTAAGTAAACATGGGTTTAGTGATGAAAATGGTTGAAGAAAGGCTTACCTTTGATGATTAACCTCTCCACAAAGCTTCCAGGGACTGAATGTGATTGAAACAGAGCTCTGGGACTGTCAAGAGAATGCTCTGGCCGGAAGTGAAGTAATTCACAAGTGTGTAAGGTTAAAAAGGCCAAAAACCTTGTTCTTATCGATCAGCCATTTTGAGGCGTACCGCCCCAAAGTACATATTCTTGGGCGTACCGCCCGGATTTTGAGGTTCGTACATACCAGAATCCGACGGGTGCCGCAATCCGACCCGTTTACCATTCGGGTCGCGTACCGCCTAGGATTTCTCTATCCTAGGCGTACCGCCCCAATTTGTAACTCAGAAACTTTTGAGAGTTTCTCATTTTAAAATTCCACGTCGGATAATCGTTTCGTCCACAAAGGTTACAGAATATATTTGATAAGACAGTTTCACCTCCTTCAAATATCAAAGAAGTTGTCTACATTATCAAAGAAACAGTTGCAGAATGTGATTACTCAAAGTTTTCTGATTCTAAATCTGAAAAAAAGAAGAATACAAAGAATCAAAAGAATGGAAAGAAAGCTGATCAGAAATCAGAAATTCATAAGGTATCAAAGTTTGTGTCTTGGTCTTCGTCAAGAAGAAAAAATCAGCTAGTTCAACTGAGAAGATTCGTTCCAATACTGACATTGATGAAACAATCTTCTATGCTCAAAAAGATGTCAACAAAGTCAAAGATGAGTTTTCTCGTCTTTCAAAGAACGGGCATCAATCATCTACTTCAGAAGAAAAGATTTTGGGAAAACATGTTGGTTTGGGTTTCAAGCAGAAACTTGCTAAAGTTGATGATTCTAAGGTTCAACGGCAACATAAATTGAAGAAGATTACTTTGAAACAAGTTCAAAAGGAAGTCTTTAAAGCTGAAAAAGTTCAACCTGAGAGGTTTTACAAACTCAGAGGTTCGGAACAAATATTTTCTGACAAATAATTTCCGCTTCATTGCGTGGATGCTCAGAAAATATCAGAAGTTTTTGTGAAAAATAGTGATCCAAAGGTCAAGACGAAGCAATCTGCTAAATATTATTCTGGGATCTAATTCTACTCCAAAGAGCCCGACATCCAAATGGGTTCATGATCATCGGTTTCAGGTATATGATACTTTTTATGATCATTTTATAGATGCTCATTTTTGTGAAGCTTTGCAGAGACAAAAGAGGAAAAATGTACACAATCGCTTGTATTATAATTGCCGACAAAAAGGGCATATGGCACAAGATTGTCCTGTCACTGCTGCTTCTAGTCAAAGAAAGGGAAAAGTTCCATATGTTGGTAAATTTGCAGAATACAAATTCATTGATGAATATGGCAGAGTATTTGATGAATTACATCCGACATTTTTTAAACGTCAAGGAAGGTTTTTACCTAAATTTCAAATGATTCATCTGTCGGTTGTTCATCACAATCAACTGGGACCGGTTCATCAAATACTGATTTACTAACACAACAAATCTGGAAACCTAAAGTGGTTTCAAAGGGTAATTAGGATACTGGTTGACCAGAAGCGATTCGCTTCGGGTCATTTATAAATGAATGTGTTTGACCAGTGTGCAGGTACTTCTAGAAGGCCTATCGGTGATTGAAAAGTTGCTGATGGAGGAGTATTTTGCTGATCTAATTTAAATTACAAGTGATATCAAATTTCAAAACTGAAATTTTTCTAAAAGTTAAACCTGGAAGGTATCCATGTCGAATGGTCAATTTTCTTTCTCTAATGCATTTTGTTTGTAGTTGATGCATGCCAGATGTGGAGGAACATGCACTATTATATTTGGAGGCCCAAGATCGTGTGACAAAAAGGGCTTCACTAAAATGGCTGTAACTTGGGCTAGGAAACTCATTTTTGGGCGTATTACAAGTCGAAACGACCGTTGGAACGAGGAGAACATTTCTACAAACTGTCATAGATGGTTTGGGTCGGTGTTCAGGCCCAAAATCTGCCTATTTTTCGAGTTATTTATCTTTTTTGTCTTTTCGGGCTTTATTTGGACTTTGTTTTTGTTCTAGTTTCTGGTCCGCCTATGTTTTGAGGCCCATTCGAATTTTATCATGTTATTTATATCCATGTAATGTCTGGGAGATGATCAGTTGATGATTAATAAAATTTTCAGTTTTCTCCATTCCGTATTCCAACTTTTGGGACGAATTTGGGAAGGTTTGGGAAAGATCTTCACGGGTATTCACAGAATCAACGTGTTGTTTCTTGTCCTTCAAATCGTACGCTGCGTCAGTAGTTTAGGGAGAGAAAACTGAAAATACCAAAAATAGTGTCTTTGTGTTTTAGTTAAAATGAAAAAAATTAATAATAAAAATAGAGTTTTTATTTTAAGGGGGAGAAAAGCAGAAAAATACAAAAACACTGAAAAATGAGGAATTGATCCGACATAATTGGGAAATGATGGTATATTGGCTTACATGTCTGACTCATTGATAAAGTAGATGAAAAAGTTATAAGATCATTGTTTGATATGCTTGGTAGGCTTGGCATTAAATCAGAAAGTATTCAGATGTGATATACACTAAATACTAATGCTTGACCAAGTGGACAACATCTTGAAGCGTATCTCAAGATATTGGAAAGATATGTGAAAAAGAAAAATAAGAAGTCACTGTGTATACATGTGTTCATTTTGCAAAGATTTAAACTTGTTTGATTTTTTTTTATTTTCTTAAATGATCAGACTATCTTTGCGTATCCACAAGATCGACCTGATAGTTGTTCATTTAAGGTTCTTCTTTATTTTATTTGGTGTTTAGTATAATTCATCGGACTTTCTCTGCGTGTCCACAAGACCAACCTGATTGTTGTTGAATTATACAATTTCAACTGGTTTTTATTTTCTTATTTTGTTATATCCGAGGCCTTATCTGCATATCGAAAGATCGACCTTAAGGTAGAAGATTTAACGTTCTTATCTCTTTTTGCATGGAACACAGTTGACTATATCATGAACAATCACTATGTGTTAAATCACAAGTGAAGTCACAAAGTGTGATGTAAAAAGCATATCTGAGTATGTCTGATAGTGTGGGGTATACTGGTCAAAGCAAATCTAATCAATACCTTAACATATCCAGATGTTATGAGTATAATTGTGCCTGAGTTTAAGATGGAGAAACTATATCAGTAATCGACATGACTTGTGTGCTAAAGTAATTGAAATTGAAATGTAGTTCAGCATGTCATGTTCAATATGATCCCAAGTTGTGATCTTTCTCGCAAAAGAGAAAAATAGTGTCTGATTCTACATTGCATTTATATTTCATATCTGAAAATTCCAAAAAGATTTTAGGTGTGTTCTAGCATAATCTTAGAAAAATCAAAAAGATTTATGGTGTGTTTTGACTTAAAGTTTCAAAAAGCCAAAAAGATTTTGTTTCTTATTTGTTTTCGACCGATCGACATGTGATACGAAATCAAAATTTCAAAAATATATCTTGGATTCTGGAAGAGAAGTTTTGCGCCAAGATTAAATTAATTTTCAAAAAGAAAAAGGAAACCGCGTTTCTGTCTTCTGAAATTTTAGGTTCTGTGCTGTCAAGACTCACGCATGGTGAAAGGGGGAGTTTGAAGTATCTTTCACAAATGGATCCTGAGGTTCAAAGATTATTCAAGAGTGATCCAGCCATGCAAGTTCTATTACTGACAAGAAATTTCAAGTTGAAGATCGGATGCAACAATGCTGAAGATTAAAGACTGGAGTTTCGTTAGAATAGATACACTACACGTTAAGGGGGAGTTTGTTAGAGCATTTTCCTATGCTACAGTGTGTCTCGTGTATTATATCTATGTGAGAGTGTGTTTGTGAGTCTTAGTATCAACTTACCTTAGGGCAGCGTACCAATTGGTATGCTGAATGGTACGCTGCAGCATACCCATTGGTACGCTGGTTGGTATGTTGGTAAGTTGCTTACTATAAATACTTGACTTGTAGAATGAGCTAGGGACTTCCAGAGATTTCTGTGATTCTACACTTTCTGTGTGTGTGTGTGTTCTAGAGAGAGAAAATAGAGAGTCTTCTTTGTAATCTTGAAGTGATTCAATAAGAAAACTCTTATTAACTTTCTCGTGTTCACTAGATCGATTGATTCTATCAGCAGTAAGATCATTCCGTGTACTTACACGCTTCATTCCGGGCCACCAATAATCGCATTTCAAGTCACGATACATCTTCGTAGCCCCTGGGTGAATCGAGTAACGAGATTTATGAGCCTCATTTAGCAACAACTTCTTCAACCCCTCGACACTATTTGCATTAACTCGACAATATTACAAGGTGTTCTTACATACAAATGTTGAGTGACTAACTATGTTATATATAGTGTTAAGGGAAATCAATGATAGCCATTGATTTCCATACGATCATCTTGACCTTGAAATACAAAATTCAAACTAACTACCAAAAGAACAATCTGCGATTGATGAGGTGGATGGCGTGTGATCAGCAACATACTATAAAAGGATAGCGGCTTTGATAATAAAAGAAGCAACCAGAAAGCTTTACTAGCGATATGACTACTGGTGTGAGGTTGTAGGAGATATTTCGGTTGAACTCTTTATCTGATGAATGATAAAGTTCACCCGGAATATTTGCTTACGGTTCATTTGAGCTTCTCCCGGTTGAATTGCCTTTTCCGCTTGGAAAAAGACTTCCGCTTGAATCTAGTTCAGCCGAAACTTCTTCATAATTACTAATCAACCAGAACTATTGAAAACGATATTCCTTACAGTTAACTTCTTGCGTAGAGAAAGAGTCAAATAACCCATTGTAATCACATACTGTTCTGAATCCGTTCTCGTAGGTGGAAAAGTATAACATTGGAAATCCACATGCAAATGGTTTTAGATCTTCCTAGTAATAGGATTCCAAAGTGGCTTCATTGGACATTTGTAACCAGAAAAAATACCCTCGGTGGTCTTCTCATCGAATTTACCAGCTTCTTTAAGAACTATGCATGGACACCCAAACGACTCCAGAACTTGTAAATTCGGCTTTCGGTTCATCAACAATTGATAACATGTCTTGTTAAAATGCTTAACTATTGGAATACGATTCAAAACATAACTTGCGGTTAACACTGCCTCGTTCCAAAATCTGACTGGAAGACGAGCATCAACCAAACATTATTCTAGCCGTCTCTATCAAAGTTTTATTTTTTCTCTCACTGCTACACCATTTTGTTGTGGTGTATATGGTGAACTGAATTTCTGATGAATTCCTCTTGATTCACAAAATATTGTCATACTCGCATTCCTGAATTCGGTGCCATTGTCGCTTCGGATGCGACGAATTGTTCTCTTGTATAAAGATTCAATTTTTACTAATAAACTCTGAAGAATGTCAGGAGTTTCATCTTTTGAATGCAGGAACGCCACCCATGAGAAAAATCATCCGTAATCACCAAACAATAAGCATGACTGTCGACACTACGTACGTTCACAGGACCAAATAAATCCATGTGAAATAGTTCCAATGGAGTATCTATAGAGTGGGAACGTTTGGATGGACGAGACATTCTCCGTTGCTTTCCTTTCTTACATGAAACACACATATCATTGAAATATCGATGCTTCGGAACGCCTTTACCAAATCATGATTAACAAGATAGTTCATCTTTCGATAGTTGATGTGTCCCATGCGGCGATGCCATTGAATTGAATCTTTTTCTGTTGCTTTTGATAGAAAACACGTTACGGAAATAGTTGGAGAAGCAGAATTCATATTCTAAACATACAAATCACGGTATTGAGGTGCACGCATAATAATCCAATCATTTGGTATAATGATTCAGGGCTTCAGAATGAGACATTTAGAACTTATGAAAGCCATGGTGTATAACTTGTCATAAATCTGTGAGACGCTAAGCAAATTGTGTTGTAGTTGTTCCATAAATTGAACCTTGTCAAATATGACACTCTCATTCCCCAATCTGGCTTCACCAGTAATCATTCCACCCTTATTGCCTACGAAAGTAACAATTCCCCCATTGATTGGCTTCACATAAGAAAGTAGGAAAATATCACCCGTCATATGCCTGGAAGCTCCACTATCGGCAACCAAGAAGTTATTAACGGCCTTTTTCCGAGCCCCATGAATACATCAGCAGATAATTAGTTTAGGGTAGGACCAAGCTTACAGCATTGGGTCGACCGGTGTCCTCAGTAAAATCGTCAGTGGCTTTTAATACACTTTTTGGTTGCCTCTTTTGTTTCTGCAGTGGAACAGATGAGCCAGAGGATTTAACAGCAGATGCTGATAAATTACCAAAAAATTATTTATCATGTTTCACAGATTTGGTAACCATCGACTCCATCACCACCGATTCAGCAGAAACAGTCTTTAAATCAGAATATTCATAATTCTTAGATTTTTCAGATTTGTGAGCGAAAACTCTTTTAGCAACAAGCACATGAC
>JBCNJP010000348.1:0-15042 GCA_039602395.1 Deinandra increscens subsp. villosa
GTTCAACCAGTCGCATCATCATCCCGTGTAGACAAATCCAAGTTGAAGTGTAGCCATTGCGGTATGTCTAAGCACACAAAGGAGCAATGCTTCAAGATAGTAGGGTACCCGGAATGGTGGAATGACGGGCGTAAAAGGGGAAGCAAAGACGGAGGAAAGTCGACTGGGAATATGAACAACGATGGCGGCGGCGATCTCCCGAAAAAATACGGCAAGAAAGACGGGTTTGGAGGTATAGCGGCGGCATCAGAATACATCAGTGAAGGAGACTTGGGTTATGACACAGGTAAAGGGTTTGAGTTCTTAAACTCAAGCCCTTGCACTTTCAACCCTCATCTTAATTACAAATTTATTTCCAGCCCCTCCACTATTATAAACCCAAAGTTTTTCTCCCCTGAATTCCTTGACTTATTAAACAATTCCCCACAGATCCCTAAAATAGTAGAAAGTACCCAACAAACTTCCAAGCCCTTTAAAAGGGATTTGTCATATGAAAATAAAAGGAGGAAAAAAAAAATACACAAAATATTAGTGAAGTAAATATGGCTCAAAACGGTAACATCGTTGACAAAGGTTGGATACTTGATTGTGGTGCAACAGACACCATGACATTCGAACTATCCGACATTATTTCAAAGTATAAACCAACTAAAAAACCATATCCATACCGCCAATAGGGGAATTGCTACGGTCCAAGGGGGAGGAACGATTGAAATCTCACCAACTCTAAAGTTATCAAATTGCCTATACATACCCTCCCTCTCACATAAAATTTTGTCAATCAGTCATGTTACAAAAGAACTAAATTGTACGGTAATGATGCATCCAACTTTTTGTATCCTGCAGGACATCAGGACTGGAGTGATTATTGGGCGTGGCACTGAACGCTAAGGATTGCTATGTGGATGAAGTGACTCAGAGTGGGACTGTGATGCTTGCTCATGGAAGCATTGAAAGAGAAGCTTGGCTCTGGCATAGAAGACTTGGACACCCTTCCATTGGTTATTTACACCTTTTATTTCCTAAGTTATTCCCGGTCAATAAACCATTTACATGTGAAACTTGTGTTTTGGCAAAAAGCCACAAACATACTTCTAAACCAAATAACACTAGGGTTGGTACTCCTTTCTCATTGATTCACTCTGATGTATGGGGACCAGCAAAAGTTGTCGGGGGTCAAAACTTTCGGTTTTTTGTTAGTTTTATTGACGATTGCACCCGTATGACATGGATTTATTTTCTGAAGCATAAATCTGAAGTTTTTGAAAAATTTACTATGTTCTATACTATGATACAAAACCAATTTCAAAAAACCCATTCAAGTTATTCGACCTGACAATGGAGGAGAATTTGTGAATGAATCCATGAAACAATACTGTCAAGAGAAAGGGATAATTCATCAAACTTCATGTGCACATACCCCCGAACAGAATGGGGTCGCCGAACGAAAAAACTGAATCCTTCTTGAAGTCACCAGAGCCCTCCTTATAGAATCAAACGTTCCTACAACTTTTTGGCCTGAAGCTCTTGCCACTGCCACCTACCTTATCAATCGCCTCCCAACCAAAGCACTTCAACTCAAAACTCCTATAGAAACCCTTGCAGATTTTAACAAACTTCCCCCATCACTTACTCTGCAACCAAGAGTATTTGGTTGCTCTGTCTTTGTCCATATACCAAAACCCAATCGGAGCAAACTTGATCCTTGCGCTGAAAAATGTGTGTTTGTAGGATACGGAGTGAATAAAAAAGGATACCGGTGTTACAACCCAAAAAAACGCCATATGCTCACCACTATGGATTGTACCTTCTTGGAAACAGAATATTTTTATGGCACCCAACATAGTGGTCAGGGGGAGACGGAATATGTCGACACCCTAAGTTGGGTAAGTTGGACACCATCCATAGAAGAAACCAGTCACAACTCCCCTAATGAGTCACTGAATTCTCCACAATCTACAAAATCACCGATCAGTGTCACTGTGCAAGATCCTCCCGACAACAAGATGCCCGAGGTAAGTTGTTCTCAAACCCTTGAACCAGTTGAATCTACAATACATAATGCCTCTAACCTTGGTGAAAATGAAGTTATAACAGAACAGGGTAGACAACCAGCACAAGGAGAATCATCTGAGAAATACGTGCTACCGGCTAGATTAAACAGAGGCATCCCCCCAAAACGGTACATACCTGAAAGGAAGAATCAAGGTGCGAGGTATCCTATGGCAAATGTTGCCAAAGGAAACCTCGTAAGTGAAGCAAAAATGTTTGAAGCTGCTATATACTCTGAAGAAATTCCTACCACTGTTGAACAAGCTGTCAAATCAAAGGTGTGGAGAGAAGCAATGAAAACCGAGATGGAGGCCTTAATAAGAAATAATACATGGGAGAAATGTAAACTTCCATCCGGAAAGAAACCAGTTGGATGTCGTTGGTTGTTCTCTATCAAACACAAGCCCGATGGCACAGTTGAAAAATACAAATCTCGAATGGTTGCAAAGGGGTACACCCAAACATACGGGATTGATTACTCGGAGACCTTCTCTCCTGTTGCGAAGTTCGACACAATTAGGGTCCTATTTTCTATTGCTGCAAACAAGGGATGGCCGCTCCACCAATTTGATGTAAAAAATGCCTTTCTTCATGGGGAACTAAAAGAAGAAGTGTACATGGAAGCCCCGCCCGGATTCTCAAAAAAGTTCAAAATACGAGACATGTGTCGCTTAAAACGATCTTTGTATGGGCTTAAACAATCTCCAAGGGCGTGGTTTGGTAGGTTCACCAATGCGATGAAGAACTACGGCTTCAAACAAAGCAACGCTGATCATACTCTATTCCTTAAACGAAGGGGTAGTCGTGTCACTTGTTTAATTATTTACGTGGATGACATGATTATTACTGGGAATGATGAAGACGAAATATCACGATTACTGAAAAGATTTTTCATAGAATTTGAAATGAAAGACTTAGGGAGGCTTAAGTACTTCCTTGGAATAGAAGTTTTGAGGTCGAACCAAGGAATATTTACGTGTCAAATAAAATATATTCTAGACCTTTTAGTTGAAACTGTGATGGTAGAATGCAAACCTGCAGATACCCCAATACAGGTGAACCATAGTCTTCACATAGAAAAGGGAGCAGAACTCGCAGATAAAGAGAGGTACCAACGATTGGTCAGAAAATTAATATACCTTTCCCACACACGTCCTGATATTGCTTATGCAGTGGGAATTGTGAGTCAATTCATGCACCAACCTCAAGTGACCCACATGGAAGCAGTGCAGAGGATTATAAGATACCTCAAAGGGACAGCAGGGCATGGTGTCCTATATAAATCAAACGGACATTTAGAGGTCCAAGGATATACTGATGCTGATTGGGTAGGTGATAAAGGGGACAAAAGATCTACATCTGGATATTTCACACTAGTGGGAGGAAATCTGGTTACATGGAGAAGTAAGAAATAAAAGGTAGTATCCCTTTCAAGTGCTGAAGCTGAATTTAGAGGAATAGCTCGGGGCGTAGCCGAAATCCTGTGGATACGTAAACTCCTGACTGAGATTGGCTATTGTCCAAAGGACATCATCAAAATTATGTGTGATAATACCGTTGCAATCCAGATCTCTGAAAACCTTGTCCAACATGATCGAACCAAGCATGTGGAAGTTGATCGACACTTCATGAAGGAAAAGTTAGAGGCTGGCATAATAGACCTTCCATTTGTCCATTCTGAGGACCAACTTGCAGATATACTAACAAAGGTTGTTAATGGACGAATTCTCAAAGGATGTCTAAGCAAGTTAAGCATTGGGAACCCCACTACTCAACTTGAGGGGGAGTGTTAGAAAGGAAACTTTGTCCTTGGAAGAATTATGGGCTCAATGTCAACCCACACACCATCGTCCAAAATTAGAAGATTACCAGCTCATTTACAACTCATATATAACCATTTTATTTATTATTGTTTCCTTGTAAATGTTCTATGTATCCCTAAAAATAGGACAGTCTTGTTCCCTGGTTAACACAACAACAATTCATAGTATTCACCTCCAATTCTCTTATTACCTATTATAACAAATAGATCATTTAATTACAAATGTAGTCTTTAATTTTAGAAATAATTTAGGTGGGAAAATGATTTTGAAGTTGACTATGATGATGTCATGTGTCAAAAATCTTTTCTTTTATAAGGGTGGGGGGTGTGGTGCGGCGTGGAGCTCCGCATCGACATCGGCGATGTTCGGCAACCACACCGCCCCACTCGACGTTCTCGGCGTCCAACAAATGAAAATCGGCATATATTTGCCGATTGTTACCGAGAGAGGTCCGAGGGGTTTTCGACCGTTCAACGGTCATTTTTTTTTACCGTTTGTTGGGAATTCCTGAAACCGACGAGTTCGAGATTTAGTTTGATGAAACTCAACGTACCACTTACCGTTTGACCGTTCGCACAACACGGTGAAGTTTATGACTCGAAAGACTCTCAATAACCGAAGACTTGGCATTAGTGACTTTATTATTTATTGTTGTATTATTTATGTCACTAGACTAGTTGTGTTATTTACTAGATTGCCCTTAGTCTTAGTTGGTTAGTATATATAGTCTTTCTCATGTGAAGGACTACATGTGTATATGAGCGAAAGGTAGAGCTTAGTTATGTATCTTTGAAGTTGTGTGTGGTCCATGAGCACTTGTTCATGAACCTAGCATGAGTGGGATAGGTAAATGTAAGCATTCGGTTATATTTATTCATTTATCTTCATCTTGTTCATCACATCTTCTATATTTATTCTCATCATCATCATCACATCTCACAACACCATTGTTGAAGATCCGGTTCATCACGTTCTTCTTCGTGTTTATTTGTTCTACAAAGATGAAGCTCACAAAGTCTCCGATCCGCTTCCGCTGTGCCATCGGGGTTTGGCTTGGCTCACCGACCCCGGTTTCTACACCGTTAAATATATATATACATATATATATATATATATAGGGAGAGGATCATTTGAGAACTAATTGGTTGAGAGAACTTTTAAGAACCATTTTAAGCCACTAGTTATATTTACATATACCCCTTCCCATGAATTGTAGTGGTCCCCAATTGAAATTAGTGGTGGAGATTTAGTTCTCAAAAGTTCTCAAAACAAAAAGTTCTCATTTGAACCTATCCCTATATATATTTAATCAGTTCAAATACTATATATAACCCCACTATATCTTATAATTTTTATACATCTTCTTCTTCAATTCAATCACAAAAAACCTCTATATATTTCTCTCAAACATGGATCGTCCTCGCCCAAAGTATATAATCCCACCCGAACTTGTGACTTCGTCTGATAGTTCGAGTGGTTCGGACGAGGATGCGATGGAGTTCATGAGGAGTTGTTATCGCGTTGTCTTAGAGAAAGAAGCTCGAGCGACGAATAGAAGGACGAGTATATATCAAAATCGTAGGGCAAGTCATGATCGCTTGATTGAGCTATATTTCGCTGACGAGCCACGTTTTCACGAAGGTATTTTTAAAGAAAGATTTCGAATGTCTAAGAATTTGTTTAATCGTATTTTGAATGATGTTGAAAGTAACTTCGAGTGGTTTACTTTTCGTATCGACGCGAGGAGGCGTCCAAGTTTCACGGCTTTACAGAAATGTACGGTAGCTATTCGTCAATTGGCAACCGGTAACGTGCCTGATGAATACGATGAATTTTTAGAGAATGTTCCGAAAGAATACCACGTGAATGTTTACACTACTTTTGTGATGATATAATTAAGCTTAATAAAGATGAATTTTTGCGTTCACCAACTAGCCATGATCTTGCTCTTTTATACAGCAGACCCATTCAGAAAGACATGGCCTCGCTTGGCATAATTGGTAGCATCGATTGTATGCACTGGGAATGGAGAAACTGCCCGAACAAAATATAAAGGACAGATCATCGTGGTGATCATCCAAAACCAACGATAATACTCGAGGCTGTTGCGTCATAAGCAAATGTGGTTTTGGCATGTTTTGCTTTGGTGTCGTAGGTTCGAACAATGACATAAACATGCTAAATCAGTCAACATTGTTCACGAACGAGTTGAAAGGTATTGCTTCGAAAGCTCATTTTACGGTTAATGGTCGGGAGATACAAATGGGGCTACTACCTTGCTGATGGTATATATCCCACTTGGTCTACTTTTGTAAAAGCATATACACATCCATATGCAATGGAGAAGAAAATGAAGAAGGTGCAGGGGTGCAAGAAAAGACGTCGAAAGAGCGTTTTGTAGGTTAAGAGTTAAGTGGGCGATAATCGATCGAAAAACATGGCCAACAGACACATATTTGATGGAGAATATCATGTACGTTTGCATGATACTTCACAACATAAAACTGAAAAACGAGGGCGCGACTATATCACCGATACACATTCGTGATCCTCCAGTCCAGCCACCGACAATGAGGATGTTTATATGGAGATACGGGATAGCGAGACACATTTTCAGCTACAATTCGACATTACGGAGCACATCGCCGCAAACTTGGAAGTCGAGCTAACGGAAGAAGAGCTAAACGCAAATCCCTCCAACCTAGATTTGTATGTTTTTTTAATTTGAAGAATAAATGATGGTTGTTTATTTTGTTTTTAAAATTTGGTAATTTTTTAATTTTATTTTAGGACTTTGTAATTTTTATTTTTAAATTAAAGAATTTTATGTTTTTATTTTATATATTCAATGTTTTTGTTTATTTAATTGTTCTTGTTTAAAAAAATGAAAAAAAAAGTATGCTTAGAACATAATTTAAGCACCATACCCACCACCAAAACATCAATTTTACATACATGTTTTTGTTTATTTAATTTTTCTCTATCCTGTTGACAATATATGATTAAACAGTTTTATGATTCAAACTTATGCCTTAAACATACATATGCCTTATGCATTCATATCCCAATCATAAGAATAAAAGAAGAAGATTCAAATCACTTGTATTTAGTTGTATAGTCAAATCTGTTATATCACTTCCTAGTTTTCGTGCTAGCTACTTTAGTGAATGCAAGGTTTTAAAAACCGGTTCGAACCGGCCGGTTCGACCGGTTCAACCGTCACCCGGCCATCTAGCCGGTTTTTTAACATCCGGTTTTATGGGTTTAACCGAACCGGGTTGGACCGGCCGGTTTTTCGGTTTTGTCCGGTTTTTTCCGGTTCAACCGGTTTTCTGATATTTTTTTTTTTTTAAATTTTTTTTTGATTATTTTTTAAAGTTTAAAACTTATATTTTCTTATGAAATACATATTTGATATTATTTTTGAGTTTATTATAATTGTATTTTAACTACTTTTGTTGGGGTGTACAAGTTTATTAGCATTTTTATAAAAAAAATATATATAAATCCCCTAACCGGTTCAACCACCCGGTCTAACCGGTCCGACCGGTCGAACCGGTCCCGGAAGGTTTTCCGGTTCAACTAAAAAACCGGTTTTTAAAACATTGAGTGAATGTACTCTATTTAGAAATTATTCCAGTAAATGACAAATTACTTTTTATCCATCACATCAATTCCATTAATTACACTATGTTCCCAATTTCTCTTAGAGAGAGAAAAGAAAGAAAAAAAAATGAAATATAAAAAAATTTATGTTTTTTAGTTTCACTTAAGGAAGGAAAATAAAAATGTTGTGTTTTCAAGTTTTATAAGGAAAGGGAGAGAAAAAAGGAAACTACACTTCCCTTCTTTTTTTTTAAGCTCGTTTTTTATTTTCCTTAGACCTTAAGTGAATTCAGGAATGCAACGTAATAGTTACATGTTTGGCCGTGGGTCTCTGACCTATGATGAGTTTCCTCCTGATATGAAATGGAGATGACCGAATGATGCTAGTGGCCCGTCAGCGATCTAAATTTATCGTTAAAAAAAGCTAT
Source organism: Deinandra increscens subsp. villosa (assembly GCA_039602395.1). Taxonomy (NCBI): domain Eukaryota; kingdom Viridiplantae; phylum Streptophyta; class Magnoliopsida; order Asterales; family Asteraceae; genus Deinandra; species Deinandra increscens. The sequence goes on from JBCNJP010000348.1 coordinate 7,910, forward strand.
TTGTGTTCTTTTCGTTTCATTCTTTATGGTGCTATTACTTTTCATTGCATATGTTCAGTTCAAAAACATATATATACAACAAGAATGGAAGTATAAATCCTTATTTTATAACGTTAATTATGAAACAAGTATATCACAAAAATATCATAATGAAAGTGACTATTATTCAAACCGATGTCCCTACATGTCGCAGATAATACGTGCAATCTTTTGAGCAACTTCGTGCATGGTTGGCCTTTTTTCAGGGTTTGAACTGATGCATCTAACCGCTAGAATCAATATTGACGTTAGAGCTTCTTTGATTTCGTGGATTGGAACGAGGAGACGATGATCCATCATTTCTGTGAGCGTGACCACTTCTGTTGATGATGATGCTAGAGAAGTAATGATATCACCAGGATGCTCTCCTTTGATGACTTCCAACACTAGAACACCGAAACTATACACATCACTCTTTTTTGTTACCTTCATCGTGTAAGCGAGTTCTGAAAAAAAAATATTAACATGATGAATTCGGTTGTAATTAAAGAGATCAAAAAATGGCAAATAAATTACCTGGAGCAAGGTATCCAAATGTTCCTGCAATGTTACTCCAATTTGAAGAATTTGGGTTCAAAATTTTGGCTGTACCAAAATCCGAAACACAAGCTTCGTACTCAGAATCAAGCAAAATGTTTTTGCTTGATATGTCACGATGAATGATAGGCGGGTGAACAATCATGATGCATATAGGATAAAGCGTATGCAACACCTTTGATAATGTTCACCCTCTTCGGCCAGTCCAAACTTTGAGTAGTTTTATTGCATAAAATATCAGCTAGACTACCCCCTTGGTGATATTCATAAACCAAAAATGAGTTTTGAGAATGCGAACAATAGCCAAGTAGTTTGATGATGTTTCGATGTCGTATTCTTGTTAATGCTCTAATCTCATTTACGAAATCGTTGTGATTGATCACCTCCGAAGACGAGTGAAGTCTCTTCACGGCAACTATATCACCTGATCCCAACTTCACTTTGTATACTCTTCCACATCCTCCCATTCCAATGCAATATGCATCGCTAAACTCCTCTGTCAGGGTTAGAATTTCTTCATAAGTTTCTCTTCCATTGAAATTCGAAACCGAAAAGAAGTTTTTGCTATGTGTATGTTCGTTCACAAGATGTGTCATTGGCAGACTCTCCGATCTCTGGCTCCTTGATCTCCGACAATAGAAGGTGAATATAAAGATGAGACCGCCAAGTAGAAGAGCTCCAAGAAGCGGAAGGGAGATCAATAGTGCGAGTGTGTGTTTCCAATTTGGGGTATGGCTTTCTGATGCACACTTTTTCAATCCACTAACATTTCCACACAAATCATCATTCCCTTGCAATGCTTCTATTGGAAGATTCATGAAGGGTATGCCTTTGGGAAGGGAACCCCGTAAGTGATTATAGGGAAAGATCAATATTCAACAACCAATTCATTGATCCAAAACTGTCCGGAATAGAACCCGAAAGCTTGTTGTGAGAGAGATTTAGTGTCTCCAAGCTACCCAATGTAGAAAGCTCAGAAGGCATCTCTTTAATGAGTGAATTATAACTCAAATCAAGATAAGTTAAATGAGCCAATCTACCTAATTGGGTTGGGATTTCCCCACTAAAATCGTTGTTGCTCAGTTTTAAAGAAAAGAGTCTTGAGCACTGGCCAAGGGAAGATGGAATGGACCCATTCAACTTATTCATAGACAGATCAAGTTCAGATAGTTGAACCAATCTACCTAGTTCTTGTGGCACGACACCAGAAAGTCGATTATTGCTTAAGAAAAGCATTTCCATGCGAGTCATCCTTGCAAATTCTTTTGGTACCTCTCCAACCAAATTATTAGATGAAAGATTAAGAACTACCAATCGAGTCGAGTTTCCGAGGGAAGTAGGTATGCTACCATGGATTCGATTCCCTCCCATACATATGGTGGATAAGTTTGGGCACTTACTCAAGTTGTCTGAGATTTCCCCATAAAGCTGGTTGTCGTTGAGATTGATGTACGTGAGATACGGATAGACACCGAAGCTCTTGGAAACATCTCCACTAATCTTGTTTCCGTCAAAGCGGACTCGGGTCAAGCTCGAGCAGTTGTAAAAGCTCATCGGAATTCCACCTGTTAGTCTATTATTATTAACAATAAGATATTTAAGCTTCCTTCCATTGCAGATATTATTAGGCAAACTACCGGAAAAATTATTGTTGTTGATATAAATAAATTTAATCAACTTCAGCTTTCCGAATTCCTGTGGAATAGAACCAGAAAGTTGATTCATCTGAAGAGACAAATTTGTTAGGGATTGTAGATTGCCGAATGAACTTGGAACAGAACCCGTGAGTTGATTGGTTCCTAATTCTAGAGTAGAAAGGGATGCCAAGTTTCCTAACTCTTGCGGGATGGGACCAGAAAGATTGTTATTATAAAGACGGAGAAGAGAAAGGGATTTGAGTTCACCTAGCGACGGGGGAATCGGACCACTGAGATGGTTCGATTGTAGCTCCACCATTACTAGTGAAGTCAGGTTACCTATTTCTCTAGGAATTAATCCACTCAACTGATTCTCGTAAAGACTTAAGACAGTTAGATTCTTCAGATTGACAAATGTTTGTGGGATAAATCCAATTAAATTGTTACTGTTCATATGAAGCTTCTCTAGATGGTAAAGAGTTCCCAATTCCTGAGGAATTGAACCAGAAATATTGTTACGGTTCAGAAAAACATAACGCAAATTCAGTAACTGGCCGAAACAGCTAGGAATCGAACCATTAAGACTGTTACTACTTAACGCAAGCTCACGAAGGACCTTTATTTGACATATAGCTTGGGGAACAGAACCAATTAACTGATTTTGAAACAAATCAAGTGTGGCAAGATTTTTCAGTTCACCAATCTCTTCAGGGATTATTCCAGTGAACTGGTTATCAGAGAAATCAAGATAAACAAGTTTTGACAAATGGCCAATCTCAGATGGGATAATCCCAGAAAAGGAGTTTGAATGAAGATCGAAATATGTAAGATCTGGGAACGAGGAGAAGGACAAGTGATCAAGCATACCATTTAGACCCGATGAGGAAAGGTCCAGACCTGATTACGCTTCCATTTTCACATGAAACGCCATACCACAAGTTGCATGGAGACACTGTTTTTTTAGTATGAAAAATTGAGATTGGGATCATGTGTCCATGAAGGTAGAAGTATGATGGTTGTATTTTGGCTATGGAGGCTTGCTTTCCATTTTAGGAGGGCATCAGCTTCATCTGAAGATTCTGCAACAGTTATGGAACAGAAAACTGTACATGTAGCAAGTAAGAAGGCTGAAAGGAATGTCATCATCCTTTTTGTGTATGGGTGTCTACGATTAAGGTGCTATGCTGTGATAATGTGATTTATATTGATTGCTTTCGGAGGCATATGGAATAAATGAATGGAACGCTTGTGGTTTGAATTCTTCTTTTGCTGCGAAAATATCTTGCTGCCAAAAATGAAATTAATTACTTCCTGTCTGATAATTCTGATAGAGAAAATCAAAGAAGATAATCCATGGATATTATGGAGCATTATGATTTTTATTTATTTATTTATTTATTTATTATTATTATTATTATTATTATTATTATTATTATTATTATTATTATTATTATTATTATTATTATTATTATTATTATTATATGTTTTATTTCTAAGATAATAAAAGACAAACGAGTAACAAGTTCAATGATAAGAGTCCTATCCTCCATTTGTGGAGGTCACAAGTTTGTTTCCTGCTTGGACCATTTCACATGGACATCTAGGTCAAGGGATGAATCGCCTTTTATCCGGGTTCGAACCTGACAGGGAGCGGGGGTTTACGGATGGTTGTTTGGGTTGTTTGAACCTAAATGGTTGTTTGGGTTTTTTTTAAATAAGGTCGTTTGGGCGTCGTTTGGGCAAAAACCAATGTTTTAAAAACCGGTTTTGAAGTTAAACCGGAAAAGTTTTTAGAGGCGGTCGGACACACTCTAGACCTGCCAGTTCAACCGGTTAGTGGGATATATGCAATTTTCCCTTTTATAAAAGGGAAAATTTATAAAAAGTCATTTATGTTTTCATAAAATTATAGATTAAGTCCTTTAACTAATCTTGTTACTTTAGACATCCTTTATGTTATATGGTTGTTTTGGAAAATGTCCTTTGTACATAACTCCGTTAAAATGATTCGTTAAGTGAGAGGCAAAATGGTTATTTTGTCTATTTTATCCCTTTTTTATTTCATTTGACGAAATTTGTGCATACATCAAGCCCTAGGGAGATCAGGAAAGAAAGGAGGCAGTCGACTGCGGCGTTGCTAAAAACTTTGATGTTACCGGCGATCGTGTGGTCTCACACCCCTAAAAATCCACGTGTGGAATACCACCGCAGGGAGCATGACAAACTAGGATCGCAGTCCACTAGTTATACCAAACGACCAGTAATTAATAAAAACGTTTCATATTTTATTAAAATATAACTTCAGAGTTTTACAATTGCGGAAGCATAAATACAATAGAAGTATTTAAGTAAAAACACTGTCACCCAAGGTGACGTGACTTGCCCAAATACACCAAAAGTGTTTCAAAGACTCATGCAAGCGTACTCGTGATACTCGAACATCTGCAACCTGAGAAATAACATACTAAAAAGTGTCAACGCAAAAGTTGGTGAGTTCACAGTTTTGTCAGTTCAAAAATAGTTCTAGTTTAATGTAAATCGACTGTTCAACAACAATCCCAATTCAGTGTAAAGCAACTGTTCATCGACAGTTCAAGGTTGACTGTTCAACAACAGTTCAAGTTCATGTTCAAGTTCAGTTTAAAATGGCTTGGAAGTTCTTAATGTCGTCAACATCTATGCTCCGCAACGGCAAAATGACAAGAGGGAATTATGGCAAAAGCTTCTGGGGGTGATGGATAGAGGACGGGGGATGTAGATTTTGATGGGGGACTTTAACGAGGTGCGGTTCCCTGAGGAAAGGAGGCTGTCGGAATTCAATGTGCGGGGAGCACGCGAAATTTAATAGATTCATTGATGAAGGAGGATTACAGGAGTACAGGATAGGGGGGGGGGGCAAAATTCACGTACTCATACGGTAAAGGCAAGAACTTTTAGCAAGCTCGACAGGTTCCTTGTTTGTGCAGATTTTGCTCGGAGATGGTCGGCGGCGGCGGCGACGGCTTTGCCGCGGCTGTGGTCAGATCACAGCCCCATCACCCTGAAAACGACGATGGCGGACTTCGGTCCGTGCCCGTTCAGATTTTATTCGTCATGGTTAAAAAGGGAGAGCTAACAGGCCTGATTAGAAGCTGTTTGAATGAACCAGTTACAGAAGTTGGGCCACCGGACTTGATTTTGATGTTGAAGCTTCGAAAGGTCAAGGTGTTGATTAAAGAATGGAATTTGAAGAACAAGGAAGGGTGCATGAAAGAAAGGGAGAACCTGAGGTCTTTTTGTGAATTAATGACCAAAGAAGTGAGGGACAGTGGATTCCGGATGGTGATATGGAGAAATGGGTACTAAATAAAGAAAAGTTAGCTGCTCTTGAGGAGGAAAGATGTCAAGATTTAAGGCAGAAATCAAGGGTTCGTTGGGCAATTGAAGGCGACGAGAACACTAGTTATTTTCACGGAATGATAAATGCAAATATGAGGAATGGAAGAATTCAAGGACTATGGATAAATGGACTGTGGATAGAAAAACCTGATATAATTAAAAAGGAGGCCAAAGTCTTTTTTGAGAGGCTGTTCAAAAAAAAGGAAAGGGGCTTTTCCTTCATTAGATTGTGGTGATATAAATAAAATCACCAATTCTCAAGGAGAGCTTCTTGTTCGACCATTCTCTAGGGAAGAAATAAAGGAGGCGGTTTGAGGATGCGAGGGTGACAAAGCGTCGGGCCCAGATGGGTTCAACTTTGACTTCCTAAAATTTTTTTGAGAAGAATTGGAGGGTGATTTCTATAATATTATGTCTCATTTTTTTGATTCAGGGAAGATCTCCAAAGGATGTGCGGCCTCTTTTTACCTTTTAATTCCCAAGTCGGAGAACTCGCAAGCTTTAGAGGATTTCCGACCGATTAGCCTTCTCGGATGTGTGTCAAAAGTGGTGTCCAAGGTCCTCGTGGAAAGGATGAAGAAGGTGCTTGGAGATATTATTTCTGAGTCTCAAATGGGGTTCGTGGCGGGAAGAAACATTGTGGACGGACCCATGATTCTCAACGAGACCGTTTCATGGCTCAAAGCTAAAAAACGGAAAGGTATGATGTTTAAAATTGATTTTAGAAAGGCTTATGACTCCATTGAGTGGGATTTCTTGATTTCGGTGTTGGAACAAATGGGCTTTCCCGAGAAGTGGAGGCGTTGGGTTTGGGGGATTCTTTCTTCGGCTCGGGCCTCTGTTATCATTAACGGATCCCCAACGGCGGAATTTAATTGTCATAGAGGTGTTCGGCAAGGGGAACCTTTGTCGCCATATCTTTTTGTGGTGGCGATGGAGGCCTTGAATTGGATGATTGAAAAGGCTAAAGGGATGGGGTTCTTGAATGGAATTGATTTCCATAACGAGGGTCTGGTTTTAACACATTTATTTTATGTCGACGATGCCATTATCGTTGGAGAATGGAATAATAGTAATGCTTACAATATTGTCCGGATCTTAAGATGTTTTTATTTGGTGTCGGGTTTAAAAGTTAATTTCAATAAAAGCGCTCTTATCGGGATCAATGTGGACAACCCGAGGTGGTGATCGGCTCGAATTTTTTATTGCAAAGAAGGGAGCCTCCCGTTTGGGTATTTAGGGATGAAAGTGGGGGCTAACATTGTCACACCCCAACCGACGGCGGAAACGTCGGGGCATGATTAGATTGCCCATAAGCTCATGACAACTAATTTGGTGACAATAGTTAATAATAAATTTTATTGATAACATTGAAAAATAAAACAATACATCACATATTAATAACAAATACAATTTCTTTATTAAACTAGGTCCAAAAGCCCTATGTGATAGCATCTTGAAACATCAATCATAGCCTGCAACATGTATAAAATAAAGGGGGTCAACTATAAATAGTTGGCGAGTAACCACAAGTTTGATTCA